>JAUYWI010125172.1:0-10129 GCA_034780595.1 Parotoplana pacifica | reverse complement strand
GACACCAATGTAGAGGAGGGGGTTGCAACCTTACAAGAGCAATTCTGCAAGGCAACTTGGAAGGCAGACGTCGAAGAGGTAGACTTAAGACCTAGTATCTTGACAACATCAGAAAATGTGTCTGGACTGACTATGGATTTAGTCAGTTCTACAACAAAGTATCGCAAAGCTTGGCAAATTATTTCAAATGGGTCGTCTGAAACTCAGCAACGATCATGCCGTCATCATCACTTATCGAGGGAGTTATTTTTCCTATTTATATATTTCCTTAAATTTGACATTTCTTTGGATATATAATGATTCTTTATGTAACACTTCACGGTGTGAACATGTCGAAGGCTTGACAGATAATATTATTTTTTTGTACGTTTGCTTCAGTATAAATTTCATTCTACATAACAATATGTTCTAGGTTGATGGTATTGCATTAGTCACAGCACTATTGCGTCACTTTCTTCGTCTTGAACATGGCTGCCCACATGTGCTCGTATCAACCCACTATCACCAACTTGTAATGGAGAATATGCTGATACAGTCACATTTAATACAATACAAAGTAAGGGGATCTGTTTATCACCACATACAGTACATGAAAATTGAATACTAAAAAATACTTTGAATATAAATATCATTGAAATCCAGGTGCTTCATTAATTGTCAAAAATATTTCCGTTGAGGTCAACAACGTTTAGATGCTACATAACCTTCAGTTATGATAAGAAGAATACTTATTAAAAAAATAATTCCTTTGATATAGTCAATAGACTAAATATCGAATGAAGTGACTTCTATTTAGTGTCAATTTAGGTGTAAAGAATTTAAAAGCAAACTTTTTGTAATGAATGTTTGTAGACTTTTGGTGTAATGGAAGATGATTCAGGAACCCTGACCTATTTATACGAACTGATTGACGGCAGAAGTGACAAAAGTTATGCCAGTCAAGTGGCCCACCAAGCTGGGCTCTCCTCCACGATTATTGCTAGAGCTGAACAGGTAAGTGATTTTGTGGGTACGGTAGGTTTGCAATAGATGTTTTGACGCACACACACATACACACCTATAGACTATGGAAACACATCGCTCATATTCGTATGGTGATGAAGTTTCATCACATAATAAAGATGATACATACATAGAAGACTTGAATGGGCTGAAGGAACGTTGAATTGGAGTGAACGTCGATGGAGAAAAGTTGTTTTCTCTGACGAGTAAAAGTTTGCCTGAGTCAGACCTATCGGATGTCGGTACCAAAAACGATATGTCTACAGCCGCCAATCTTCTAATAGATCTGCTGCACACGTTATGGTTTGGGGTGCGTTTTCAATTTTGTCAGAATTGAAGAAACATTAAATGCAAGAGGCTACACAACTACACCCCTGGAACAGCATTAATGGAAAATGTGATTTATAGAAAAGTTTAATTAGTTCACTGATTCACTGTGTCCTATCTCTCACTAAATATTGATTTATGAACTTCTGACATAGTTGCAGATATTAATTGTATCTTGTACATTGTTTTTGTATAAAAATATACAATACTGAATATTAAACAATATGTTATTTTCTTTCCACCTCTACTTGCATATAAGATAAACATGTCTAAACTTTATTTTGCTTAATAAACACTGGTCCTCTACAATATTTATTTATAGTATACATATTATGTTTATCGAATTAACTAAGTATGTGTATAATTGGATTAATTGGGAAGTTATGTAAAACAACATAATCTTTTCTCAATTTTGAGTCAAAATTTGGGAAAATATGTGTAAGGTTTGATTTGAAGAATGTTGTGTAAAATGCATGTATTGCATTGTTAATTTTTAGAGCACATGTATAGGTATGTATATTGTGAATGATATGTTTTGCAGGTTACAAATGCTATTGCAACTAGTCAGCAAATTGACAGACACAAGAGCAATAAAAAGGAACTTGATAAGCAAATAAAGAGGTGAGAAGGGGCATTTTTAGTGTAAAGTAGAAATATATTTTTGTGATCATAATTATTGCAAATTACCTCATAAGAAAGTCAAAATTATAGAGATTTTATTACATAACGTATTATAAGTAAAATGGAATTAATAATCTGAATATTGTTTGTTTTCTATATTGTACATTAAGAAAAATTCAATTAAATTGTATAATTATTATAAAATTAAATCAGCTGTAAATGTAAAAGTTTGGTTTTAGTGTTAGAAATACACTGTTAGTGAAATGTGATAAAATATGAGATATTCCAATTACGTTAGCATATTATCCTAGTATCATTTTAAATATATCCATCTATCTTGTTCTGTCTCTTTGCAGGTCCATGTCCATTTCTATGGAATCCAATTATTATGTGCCAATCCCTTAAGAACTGAAAATGACACTCTTACAAGATCTGTTAGCATGTTTTTCCTTGGTTTACATTGACTTGTTTTTACTCCGAAGTTTGCCTTCAATGACTGTTTTCGATAGGTTATCGCTTCTCATTATGTGACCTATACAATTTTTCTTACGTTTGGCAATTGTATTTAGTAGGTTCCTTCTATCATTGATATCCGTTAAGAATATTTCATTTGTCTTCTTGTCTTCACATGTCTGTATCCTTCTCCATATCCACATTTTAAATGCTTCGATTTTCTTCTTATCGCTTTCATGTAGGTAGTGTCTACGTCTCAGAACCATATAGAAGTATGTTCCAGATTAGTGTCTTCACTATTTTCTTCTTCGTTTCTACTTTCATACTCTTGGTTAGAAGTTATCTTCTTTTTGTTAATGCTGTCTTTGCCATTGATTCTAGTTCGAAATTCTTCTTGACATATTCCGTCTGATGTATTTTATCCTCCCAAATATTTGAATTTCTTAACTTGTTCTATTTGTTGACCATTCAGAGTTATGTTGACTGAGTCATTTTCCATTTTTGATATTTTTATTACCTTTGTCTTCTTTACGTTGATCCTCATATTGATTATTTTAGCTTTATCGTTGAGTATATCTATGAGTTGTTTTAGTTTCTGTTTAGTGTCCACAAATATTGTACTTCTTGTATTTATTTGCATTCATTCACGTTGTTGAATGCTTCATTCATCAAGCATTCGGTATCAATTGAAAATAATAGTGGTGATAACTGACATCCCTGCCAATGAAGCATTGTATATAGATTGTTTTTGTGTTCTATGCTTCTTTCTATGATTGTTTGCATTGTTGCTATGGCTTCCGTGGTTCCACTTTCAATTCTAAATCCAAATTGTGTCTTTCCTATGTAATTGATTACTTTTGTCTCCAATCGCTGAATAACGATCCTTAGTATTATTTTCTACGAGTGTGATATTAGGCTGATATTGGTCTGAGCATTATTTGCGTTAGGTTTTTCTCTAATGATATTATGATTGATTTTTAGAATCATGTCATTGCAAATTTCAGTAGACCGTTGTAATGCAGTTGGACCAACTGCCTTCCGTAATTCAGATGGTATGTTATTAGCTCCTACGCTTTATTCTTATTCATTTTTTGGATGATTTCTTCTATCTCGCTGCGGAGGATTGGTGGGCCTTTGTGGTCATCGTCTATTTGTTTTTTTTCTAATTGCAGTACTTTTTTGTCTGGTTTCTCTGTCTTGTTGTTGAGATCTTCAATTTATTCTTTCATCGATTTCTAATTTCAGTTTCATTTGTGAGTAACTTTCTATTCTTGTTGTGAATAATGGCGTTTTGAGTTCTGTGCATTCCTTGATGTTATGATACATTAAGTCCGCTTTCTTTTACTTTCCATGTCTACAATCTCCTGCTTGGTTTTCGCCATCAATTATCGCGTGCTTCCTGTGTTTATCTTCTGAGTTCATTATTTAGTCTTCTGTAGTTTTCGCGTCCATTCTCATTATTGATGTCCAGTCTCCCATTAGTATTAGGCTATTATTTACTTTGATAAACGTGTTAGCTTTCCTATCTGGTCATACCTTTCTTCAATATCGTCATCTTTGTGTCGTGATATTGGCGTTTAAACTTACATGATGGTTATGTTTGTTGGCTCTGTTTCAATTGTGATTATGAGAAGACTATCGCTTTTCTGGACTGTCTTAATGACTCTTCCAGCTTGATGTCTGTCGATGATTGCAACTCCTCTTTGTTGCTTGCCGCCTGAGTAGATAATTCTGAATCCATTGCTGTTGAATTCGCCTTTACATTTGCATCGGGTTTCGCTGAGTCCCAATATGTTGATTTTGGAGTATTCCATCACATTGAATCTTTCACGTGTTCGAAGTGCCAAACAGTCGTTTGTTTCCATGTTTCCGGTTATTGATCTGGTAGACTAGCGTGACCCACTGATGCTTAGGACGTCCTGCCCCTCTGATGCATCGAGCCGCCACCGTAGTCTGAGTTGAAAAAGCTACTGGGCACTAGGGGGCTGACCATTCATAGGGTCATTCCAGGGAGGGATAGTGACAGTGGCTTCCACTTGCCTTCTGTCACAGCTGTTGAAGCTAATTTTAGGAATGGGATTCCATTATGCCTTCATTATACTAATGCTACTTAACCAGTTCTGGCGATGCCATTAGCAAGTTTACTACATTCGTTGGCACTTCGTGTTCATCCGCTCATATTCCTCTGGGACACCTGATGAAGATCTGAGGATCTTCCGTACCAACTACAGTCCAACGTTTTAGTTAACTCTGCTACGGAGGAACACAACCTCAGAGATTAATAATACTAATCAACCCTTCCGGGATTCGAACCCATGGATGAAAATCTGAGGATCCGCACCAACTAGATCCAACACTGATCGCCATTTTATCACAATTTGGATATAAAATGGGGATAATTGTACCTCAGATGAAATATTTCTATAATGAGATGTATTTGGGAACACAATATTTCATATTTTATCACATTTATACTGTTTCATATTTACTCCTAATTAATTCTTATTTTTTTACAAATTTAAGCTCATGTGATTTGATTTCGTATTTTCTCAATTTTGATCTTGAGAATGGAGATTTAAATGAACTGATACAAAATCTTCGACAACGCAGCCCTGCTACCCCATCGTTGGTCAGTACGCCCTTAGCATCCGCCGGCCCCAGTACCGTTCGTATTGGTGGCGAATGTAGTACACCGATTTTCGTCAACTCAACGACGCCCTTACTCTCTTTCAATAATACTAAATCCACTCCTATTTCGAAGTCTAATAATGTGGTTCCATCTACATCTATCAATGATTCTAAAAGCACTTCAATCACCAACACTGATAAAATATTTTTATCCGCAACTCTCAGTAATTCTAAAACTACTCCAAGTATTGATACTAATCAACTCAATTCATCTAAAAATACTCCGATTGCCAATACTGGTAATCTGTTGTCATCAGAAACTCTTAAATCTACTCCACTGATGCAAAAAGGACCCATACTATTTTCGACAACGTCGAAAAAAAACTGGATGACCGCTGATAGCGGAAGTGAATTTTAGATATGTTGTATTCTATTTTTCCTTTTTGTGCATTGTGTGGTTTTAACCATAAAGTACTAAATATACAGAGGTCCGACTCTTGCTGGAGGTGTATCAGTTTTATACTTCTATGAATTGTCCTCAATAGAAAAAGTATTTATATATAACATATTCATAATCATCATACCATGACATAAATTGAACAATTTTGCAATCCAGACTGTGCATTGGATATAAAGACAAGTTTCGCTAATATTTTAAACAAAATGAAATCTCAATTTATCAATCTATGAATTTATTTGTGTAAAAATTTAGAGGCTCAATTTAACAGATTATTATAAAAATCGTTAAATTTTATTTACTATAGAAAAGATAGAGATCCAGAGAGAGTCGATATTCTGTGGTTTTAACATTTGAACTGATGTTCGTTTGGGCCAAATTTATTGATGGCTTAAATTAAACTTAAAGCTTGTATGTATGTATGTATATGTATGTATGTATATGTATGTATGTATGTATGTATGTATATGCTTAAATTAAACTTAAAGCTTGTATGTATGTATGTATGTATGTATGTATGTATGTATGTATATACATGTATGTATGTATATGCATAATGTAGATATTCAAAATTGTTGTGTTATTATTTTTTGTTGTAAACTTTTTTAGATAGTTTTTATTCCTTTATGATTAAAATATTTTGAATTTTGCATTTATAATGAAGTATAATAAATTTCATTTCAATACTTTTCATATTGTACTGTAACTGTATCGAATAGATTATCTAATATTTGGACGTTTTATTTTTTATTTAACTGTTGTTGTGCTTTAAAATAGTTTGGAATATAATTAAATTATAATGAAATAATAATCTTGATCCGAGTATTTTAGACTACATTCGATTTTCAGCAATGCATTCCATTCTTTGTAGACTGAAGAATCCATTAAAATTAAAAATTAAATTTTAGATTTGACAAATCTTTGTTCTATATTATACAGTACCCCTAAAAATAAATATCAATTTTATTATTTGATGCAAAATGCCTCATGATATTAATCAAAAAGTGGTTGCCCCTGAAAAGGGCCGTGGATGTGTTCTCATGATGGGGTAAAAGGGAGTGGACTCAATAGTCACAGTGAAGGCCATATCGATCAATATAACTAACTGCATACGGTTGGGCATAGACTGAAGAAGATTCTGTATTATCTGCTTTGACAAAAATGATGAACATCGTTTATCAAGCTCTGAATTGTGGTATGCCAGACGTTTTCATTTGGTTTAAGGGCAGGACTGTTGGCAGGCAACTCTATGACAGGGATACTTTCCTGGAAGAGTCACATTCATAGTTATGCGCGCCTTGTGTCGTATAGCGTTTTCTTGCTGGTAGATGAAGCCATCAGTACCTCCAAAGAAAGCCTGAACCCGTTCCTAGAGAATCTCACGGTAAGTTCCAGCATTGAATGTAGCTGAAGGACTACTCTTGAAGAAAAGGCACACCCCACGATGATGCTGCCTCCTCCACCTTGTAATCGTGATTGAATAATGTTCTGGACTCTTTTTGCTCCTCTTGGACTACGAAAATAGCGTCTTTGTGTAGTTTGCACAAGATTTAGGGGTGTTTCGTCGTCACTAAACAGAACGTGATTCCGTTATTAGGTGTCCCGTGAAGCTGTTCTTGAGCCCAGCGAAGTCGATTGGCGTGATGGCGAGCTGTTAGAAGTGTTTTTTTAGGTGCAATGTACGAGTAGTAACCTGCTTGAAACAATCTAGAGCGTACTGTTCGCCAAGTTGAGGCTACATTGCATTGTTCAGCCCATTGTTGTGCAAGGCCACGAGTGCTCTTCTGGGGCTTCTGGTTGACATTCGCAGAAGAATTCTATTCTGTCGCTCTATTGAAATTCTTGACCTTCCTGACCTCGGGCGTTCTTTTACATTGCCAGTTTCACACTGACGACGTATCAACCACGATTACAAGGTGGAGGAGGCAGCATCATGATGGGGGGTGCCTTTTCTTCAAGAACAGTTTTCCACCTCTATCGTCTGCATAGGACATTGAACGCTGGAACCTACCTTGAGATCCTCCAGGAACGGGTTCAGCCTTTCTTTAAATGGTCCTTCCAATCATTTGTTAAATTGCTATTACTCAAAAATTAGTATTTTACTTGTTTACCTCATATTTCTGGGTTACCGACTTGTTGTTAAAAAATGGCGCTGTTTTATATTTACAGGAATTGTTTTTTCTTAATAATATTTTATGTTATTTGTATTAAATTAACATATACAATACTACGTGCTCGTATTATTTTATGAGATAGGAATTTAATAAACAATCGTCATCAGCTCAAAATTCCCTAATATGTAATAGTTATTACAGATTTTCAGAATAACAAAAATGTTTATTTTTGTGCGAAGAAAACGATTTCGCTTCTATTTTTCATGCCATAAAATATACTCTAGGTATATTTATTACAGTATATTGACTTTTTGAATTGAGAAAAATGCAAAGAAATGTTTCTACTCATACTAAAGAAGCCTATTCAAACTGGCTTATACTACAGAGATACCAGAAACGTACAGTTTTGGATTAAAATTGACATTTAGGTGCCGGTGATTTCCTATTTCGGTAATAATGAACTGTAATTTGTTTGATTTTAGAGATGGTTTAGGTACCTGCTCGTTAATATCGAAAAATTTGCAATAAACTTTTAGGAACACAAATAGGAAGCAAGTGGTTGTTTATAAATGATTGTACAACAGCAGATATGGCAAAAGTTACAGGGTACGTATATCATCTACAATTAATTAGGAGGTTCATCCAGTTACAAGCCTCTTGGACTCATACATTATATGCATATTGATAACGTTTAGTTGAGATAATGCCAGTGTTATGTCTGGTAAAAAGGGAGGCTTGATAGCAAAGTTAAAAGAATTTACTGGAAACCTTAAAATGTTATTTGTGCATTGCTTAGCTTTTTTTTTACTAGAAACAATAATTGTTTCTAGTAAAGAAAAGCTAAGCAATGCACAAATTGTACAGTGTATACAATTTTTACAATAATAGAGGCCATAAGCATAAGGCTCATTTGCGCAAAACTATTGATATGATGGAAATAAAAGGCTATGTTTTCAAGAAATAATTTAAAATTCGTCGGGTTGCATCTGAAGCATCTGCTGTTGAAAATCTAATAAAATCATATTCAGGGGTCCTAGAGGATTTATTACTGATAAAGAATTCAACTGGTGACTTCAACTCTCACACAGTGGAAAAATCGAACTATCTGCTGAAGCAATTGAAAAATCGGTATTTTCTAGTTTACATACACTTTTTTTTAGACATGTTATAGTTTGAACTACTGTCAAAGAAATTACAGTCTTCCACGGACATTCTCCCCAAAATTGTTTTAATACTGAATGATTTTTGACATAACTTGAATAGTCAGCTAGTGGATTACATGAATCAGCACTCTTTGGTAATGCATATTGTGAAGATGATTCACAACCTGAGGTTCATAAATGTGAGTCGGAATGATTTTTACAATGCTAATGAAGTTTATGTTAAGACAATTACCTCTAATGATCTATTTAAAAATAGTGACTTTCCACATAAGACACTGTTCGTGCCATAATAGTTGACAAATGATTAGAAACATTTGACAATTACTTTTCAATTGAGGAGTTTGGGGTGTATAATGCCTTTATACCCACACATTTACCAAAGGATATATTTGACTGCGAAACATACTATGTAAAAGAGCTTCATAGTTTATTTACGACAATTTTAGTAGACAATTCAAAATTTCTACTACTATCATGAATGACTGGAAAAATCTTTTGAGTGCTATTATTGAACATACTGATTTCCAGTTGTACCAAAGAGCTTCTTCAATAAAGTTTTGGTTAGAGATTTTGGCACAAAGACTTTGCTATAGACAGAAGAATAACATTTTATTATACGGACCATACTACTCATTCCAATTTCTTCTTCAGATGCTAAATGGAGATTTTCAGTTTTGAAGCTCATTAAATATGATAGAAGGTCATCACTCTCTGCTGCAACAATTAGTGCTCTATTACGAATAAATGATCCTGAAATAAAGAAGTTCAATGCATATCCATATGCCAAATTCTGGGAGAAGTCTGGACATTGGTTAACTGATTCTGGTGATAAAAGTGGCTCCAGTTCCAGCAGACGAGCATTGTCAGTAGTTGAAAAACAGATTGCTGATGATTACATTGAACAGGAAGCGGATGTTCGTGTAGTCAGCAATTTATTTTTGTAATTAAAGAACAGTGGCCATTTTGGTAAATGTGTATATTGTTGCTGAGAAAGAACCACAGACATACTATGTAGATACTTTTCATAATACATAAATTTTCATCATATAGTGTAGCATACATACAACCTGTATTAGAGTATGTTACTCTATGCATACAACTACGTTTACAATAGAGAATATGATTACTTCATAAATTAACTGTATATTGCTTAACTTCACAAGCCCTCAATGCTTCCTCCTCCCTTTCCCCATCTTTTTTTCTTTCCCTTCCCCCTTTTACTTCTTTCCCCTGCCCTCCCCTTCCCTTTTTTCATTCCTTTCTTTCTATCTTCCCTCCCCCCTTTCCTTCTTCCCCCTTTCTTATCCTCCACTTCGCTCTTTTTTTCTACTCTCTTCCTTCTTTAACCTTCCCGTTTTTCTTCC
>JAUYWI010125161.1:0-10129 GCA_034780595.1 Parotoplana pacifica | reverse complement strand
CCCATCAATTAATGTTAATTATACTCAGTAATTACTTTCTATTACTTTATGTTTATTTTTTTCTTGATCTATGTCTTACCTACCTATTACTTTTTGAATTGTCGACTTGATATTTAAATGTATTCATTGTTAATTATATTGATAAAGCCTTTGGCGAAATATCCAATTAACATTATATTTTGATCTTTTGTCCATTTTATTTTACATTATGTTATCGAAGATCATGGTGACTAACATTAAAACTACTGGTAATATCTCTATCCCTGTTTTACTAAGTACTTTCTATGCTTCTACTGGTATGTCATCTGGTCCAACTGTTTTCTTCTTTTCATAACCATTAATTTCCAGGATGCTTTTCCTCGCTCACTCGCTCTACATTGATTTCTATAGCTTCTTCTATTCTTCACTCTCTTCTCGGGTTTTCCACATTTATGAGCCAATGGTAGTACTTCTTCCATCGGTCTCTAATGTTTCGATAATCTATCAGTACCTGCCAATTGTTAACTTTTAGCATTTGTGCTTGGTGTGCATCTTGTGATTCTTTTTACTCTGTTTTGCCAGTCTAATAGCTTTCTGGTGTCCATCTTTAGGCTGTTATACAGGTCATCATATTCCTCTGCTCTTTCGTGTGCTGCCTTGAATGCTTTACTTGTCTCCTCACTCCAGTTCTTTTTCCATTTCCAGTTTTTTTAGATAGCAATTTGTACTTCTGTGCAACACCACCATAGCTCTTCCTTCCTTGATGAAACACCCAAACACATCTGTTACTACCTCTTTCATAACGCTGCTCAGTATCTCCTGTCCAAGTTCCTGTCCCACCTTTTTAACGAAATTTTCTTTGTATACCATATTATTCAGTTTTCATCACAAGTTTTCTTTAGTGTTACCTCTCTCTGCTTCACGTTTCCCAGAATGGTTGCTTTGTATAGCACCGGCTTATGCTATTTGGTCAGCGCCTCAATTGTTTTTCCTATTTATCATTTTATCATTCACTTGCTGACTCTTTACAATTGTAATTCAAGGGAAAACGACTGACACATCTGCTTTCATTTTAGACGCAAAGCGACTAATTGGTCGACGATTTGACGATGAGACTGTTCAAAAAGACAGGAAGACATGGCCATTTCAAGTGGTTGATTGTGAAGGTCTTCCAAAAATTGAGCTGACTTACAAACACAAAAAAAAGCAATTTACCCCTCAAGAGATTTCATCAATGCTTTTATCCAAGATCAAAGAAATTGCAGAGGCACATTTGAAAGGAAGCAAAATCACTGAGGCCGTAATAACAGTTCCGGCTTATTTCAACAACAATCAGCGTCAGACTACAAAGGACGCTGCACAAATAGCAGGTCTGACAAATATTCATATCATCAATGAGCCAACAGCTGCAGCAATCGCCTACGGTTTAAACAACAAGTGCAGCGCAGTCAAACATGTCTTCATTTATGATTTAGGAGGTGGCACATTTGACGTGGCAATACTGAACATCAAGGGCAGTGATATTGAGGCTCTAGCCACAGATGGTGACACACATTTGGGAGGAGCTGATTTTGACAATCGATTGGTCAGTCACGTGATTCAACAATTTCAATTAAAACACAAAAAAGATGTAAATGGAGATATCCGGGCTGTTCAAAGGATAAAAAAACAATGTGAAGTTGCTAAAAAAAGTCTTAGTACAGCTGTTAGAACTACAATTACAATTGATTCTTTGCATCAAGGTATCGATTTGAATATGCAACTATCCCGATCCAAATTTGAGGCTTTATGTTCTGATCTATTTCGAGAAACAATAACCGTTATGGACAGATGCTTCAAAAGTGTCTCACTAAGCAAAGAAGATATTGATGAGATCATACTTGTTGGCGGTTCCACCAGAATCCCTAAAGTTCAAAGCCTCGTAAAAGAATACTTCAATAACAAGCAGTTGAACAATTCAATTCATGTGGATGAAGCTGTGGCTTATGGGGCGGCTGTTCACGCGGCTGCAATTACGAAAATAAAATCTCCTGCAATGCAGAAACCTGTTGTGACAATAAGTGATGTTACACCGTTGTCATTAGGACTTGAAACTGCTGGCGGTTTGATGTCTGTCATTATTGCCAAAAATTCTAAGATTCCAATAAAAAAATCCTCAATTTATACAACCGAAGATGATAATCAAACAGCAATGGGTTTAGACATTACCGAAGGAGAGCGTCCTATGGCAGCTGATAACCATCGCTTAGCCGAATGCGATTTGACCGACCTTCCTCCCAGACCTCGTGGTCAAACAGAAGTTGACGTAACATTCTCTATAGACAGTGATGGTATCCTTACATTGACAGCTGTTGGTGTTGGATTTGATTATGAAAATAAATTCAAAGTCACCAATAACGGAATTCTGCCACGTGAAGAAATGGATCGGATGATTCAGGAGGCTGAGAGATTTAGAGAAGAAGATCGACTTAAAAAGGAAAGTGTTCAAACAAAGAATATGTTGGAGGAAACGATCTACAACGTGATGAGAGATTTGGAAAATAAAAATTTTAGACAGAGAGATTATCAAATATTGGAGAACGTTTTCAAAGAAGCTAAAAGTTGGCTTGAGGAAAACAAAGTAGGTTTAATTTAAAGATTCACTTTCCGGGTATTTATTTAGCCCAAACCCTCTTTTAATGTTGTAGTGATTCAAGTTAATTCAATAAATTTCATTGGATATTTAGAATAAGACAACATGACAATTTCTAAAAAGTATTTTACATGCACTACTAGGAATTTCTATTTTCTCTGTTTTATTTTTGTCCAGAATGCAACCAAAGAAGCCTATGAAGGTAAACACAAAAAATTGGATGAGGTTTGGAAAACTGCAAAACAGAATTTATAAACAAAGTTGTGACTAACGTAATATAAGGAGAAAAATAAACAAGAAGAAAGTATTTAAAGAGCCATGTTTAATCATAAAAAGCGACTATTTTCCTAAAATCAATTTACATCGTCAGACTTAAATTTGGTACGTTTGCATTAGTTATGGGAAATTAAAACAACAATATCAAATAAAAATTAAAAAATTAAAAAATAAGTTAGACACAGAAAAAGGAGTAACAGATAGTTAATTAAACACCTGCAAACAACAACTAGTTCCACAGTTCACCAATGATCCATTCAATGAGGGATTAACTATATAAAACAAGTTAATCCCTCATTGAATAGATCATTGGTGAACTGTGGAACTAGTTGTTGTTTGAAGGTGTTTAATTAACTATCTGTTACTCCTTTTTCTGTGTCTAACTTATTTTGTAATTTATTAATTTTTATTAGATATTGTTGTTTAAATTTCACATAACTATAGCAAACGTACCAAATTTAAGTATGACGATGTAAATTGATTTTACCAAAATAGTAGCTTTTTATGATTAAACATGGCTCTATAAATATTTTCTTCTTGTTTATTTTTCTCCTTAAATTAGGTTTCTCTAAAATTAATTTTCTTATTTCATTTGAAAGTTGTGACTATTACTGAAAACTGACGCTGTGAATTTTAACAACATGACTGCATATATCTGTGGTAAAAGACATTTTAATGCATTCACTGAAAAGTATTTTATTTGTAACAAATGACCTATATCTTGGCATCATGGACTGAAAATTGTACATTAAATATATTTCAGTTTTAACAAGATTATTCACCGTTTTTAAAACAATAAGCTAAACATAAAAGCTTCAATACTTTTATGTGACAACTGTTATGTTCGATGACAATTACATAACTTGGATAGGCCTTGAATTTATTATCACATTCCAGGAACTATTGACACCACACTCAAAGTGTCATTCGTTTGAGATTTTCCAAACGAGTTAGTTTGTAACTCGCCACTTTGGCTACTAAAAAATAGTACAATATGGAGAAAGAAATCTTTACTCCAGCAAACATACTGAAATAAAAAATAATAACTAAAATCTGTCAAGCCTTTGGCAGTACGAAAATCACCAAAAGATGTGCAAAAAATGTATTGCGGGAAAAAAAACAGCACCATTTGTCCTACACACAAGCTGAAGCATGATAAGCTTGGGGATTGAAAGTACTCCATCTGAAATACACAAAAAATTACAATCCATGAAACTGTCCAGTGAGAAATGAAAAATGTAAAGATATTTGTTCCGTTAAAGAAATAGTTTTAGTATGCAACTTAGAACATTTTGTAAGCAAGTAAACACACGGTTCAGTATCGAACATGGTCGGTTTTATTTTATGTACAATCAATAGTTTTACATAATGTACATTTTTGTTTATTTTGTGTACTAAAACAACAGTGTCATATTGTCACATTCCTCTTGTACTTAAATATTACACTACACTCAAAGTATTATTGAAATAGTTCATAAGCAATCTCATAGGTCTCACATAGAGACCTAAAATACCATACACCTTGTGTAATATACTTTTTGTGTGAAATAAACTACTCAGTAGTAGTGTCAATTACTTATCATTTAAATGTGTTACAATTGTACAACACACATCGAGAATAATTACATGAAAAGCAATAGAATGTCTTGAGTAACACACGATGCATAATATGTAGAATAGAATAGATAAGAGAGACCTTAGCAGTATGTATTGATAAGTGTTATGAACATAAATTGAAAGACATGTGTACGATTTATATAAAAGAACTCTTGGACCTTTGTTTGGTCCTAAATTATACCATTTTGAACTGTCATTAGGATTAGATGGACTATTTATAGGTAATTTATTAATCAATTCATTATTTAATTGAAGAGCTTGTCTTGTAATGGGTCACAAGATACATATGGCAAGGTCATGGACCGACATTTATTTTCAGCAGACTTGGTAAGATCATAGCCATTATAATACATTGTAGCGAGTGATTCATGTGAGGGTTTCATATTGTATTGATCAACAATGCATTGATGACCATCTGTAAGTTTCACTTTGTAAGTAAAAGGGCATATAGCATCTACAATATCACCTTGATGTATGAATCGTTTACCCTCAGCCCACCTTCTTGTACAAATAGATTGACAAAGCTGATAGTCCTTCTTTGCAGGTTTCTTATTGACATCCGTTTTTTGGCATAATGACCACCGTTAGAAACATTGAGACAACTAGACTAGAAAATTTTGTACACATATTTTTATTAATCAGAAGTAAAAAGGGGGTTGACCAAATGTCAAACAAGATTTTCAGAACACAGTGATGAAGGGAAATGTGAAGAAATCAAATTTTACAAATCAAACTTAACAAGTCTTTGTTTAAGAATGTAATGAAGTCTTTCAACAATGCATTGGATCGATAATAATAAACAGAAAACTTAACACCAATTACTTATATTTTTCAAGTAAAAATTTATTTAATTTTGAGACAAATTAAATAGGAAATCCCCATCTAGAGGATTGGGTGGAACCAACAGAAATGATATAATTTTCTGGATACCTTGAATAATAGTCAATCACTGTTAGCAACGTTTTATTATCTACAGAAATTTTATGCCAAAGAATAATGTCTTTGTTGGCAACAGGTTCCATAGGAGTTCTATCATTAAGCTTAGAAAACACATTGCATGTCTGACAATGATGACAGAACTTTTCAACATCTTTGTCTGAACCTGGACAGAACACATGTGATCACAAAATGACTCTCATTTTGTTAATGGCTAAATGATTTTCATAGCATAAAATGTAGCTAAACCATGATTTCAAATAGTTTGTAACTATCCTATGGTTTGGTAGTTGTCAAACAGACTAATAACACAGGTCCGTCCAAAAGTCCAATCAGAGCATTCAGGGTTGCTTGATTATAATGTTGCTTTTAAGAAAGAGTTATAGTATGCAACTTAGAACATTTATAAGCAAGTAAAAACATGGTTCAGCATCGAAAGTGGTCGGTTTTATTTTATGTACAATCAATAGTAATACATAATGTACATCACTACAATTTTAAAATGGAAAACAACAACAAGAAATATTGTGGGGACTTAGGACTCTCAGCGGTGAGTTTTAACCGCCATACTTCCAATAAACTAGTTTCCCAGTCATGGACTAAAACTTTAAACTGTTTGGCTACCAACTATTTGCCTGGTGGCTGCAGTTCAATTAAACTGACCATTTAGGCCGCCTTCTAATGCCTTAAACACGAGTCCAACTGGCCCAACCGATCTACCGGCCACTAATTAAAAAGTGACCGCTTATTGGAATCCAAAGACATTCGCCAATCTTGGTACCTGTCCCACTGTGCAACCATTTAACAGCAGAATTCAACTTTCGGTTTCTGGATTCTTACTTCACTCACATTGAATGTGTCAACGGCTAATCAAACTTGCTACAACCAGGGTGGTCATTTAGCAGAAATCCACGCAATGGGTAAATTCTAAATCTTTCTGACGGTAAATGTCGTTGGATAAATGGCTACTAGCTTTCTGGCTCGGTTGCTAAGCTGGCCCACACAATAGATACTAATAATCTGTATCATTCCATTCTTTGCAAATTAGTCATGAAAATGCTAGAAGCACCGAAACATGTTGATAATTTATAATTATGTCTTTAGATAATGTTTTTCATGTAATGTTGTTCATAATTTAAAATATTTCTCCAATCTGACAATGACATTCCTACTCTATTTTATAAAAATTGTTACTATTTAAGTGAAATCTTATGATAATTTCCGATACTATAAATCAACAAGATATACAGAAAGGTTTTGTATAATTTATTAAGAACAACACTATTGAGTTTATAAATGTTAATGGCTATTTTGAAATTTGATACATTTGTTCTAATTGTTATTCCTTTTTGGGCAAATAATAAACACTTTCATTAAATTATCAAACAGATTCCTAAGGAATATGCATTGTTGGTATAAATGTAATGATTCAATCATCTCAAAAGTCGTATTTGATCTGCCTTTTCATTCAACCAGCGCTTAGTTAGCCTTTGAATAATAACGAGAGTATGGGAAGAGTGACGGTTGTGTACACATAAAACTGGTTGAAACTCACCACTGAGGGTACTAAATTCGCCACCATATTTCTTGTTATTGTAATAATTTTAAACCGCATCACAATTTTTATTTCTGACTGGATTGTTTTACGGTTTTCGAAGTGTGGTATTTGATTCGACTATAGCAGTTTCAATCACCAAGCTAGACTGACCACTCTATCATGTTTCAGTATCGGTGTAGAACAAGAAGCACATGATTTTATAGATTTTATTTTATTTTGAAACAACAATTTCACACTTCATTTTATGTAATTAGCTTATATTTATTTCTATCCTGTTTATACTGCCACAGGCTTTCCAGATCTCATAGATGTGCCAACAATTTCATCGAATGTTTGCTTCATACATTTTGCATATTGACAAATATTATCCTTCGTTTGTTTGTTGTAGACTTTTTTGATTTTTTGTAACTCTTATCATGCTCTTGAATCTGAAAATATTGTGGGCGACCAGACTCTGAGTGAACTCTTAAATTCACTTTTACCATTTTCGTACAGTCCAATATTTAACATTTCATACGGCATCATATTTTACACGTTCAATTGTGTGTGGTATTGTTTTTTTTATGTTATATTGCATTTGAAAAATTGTATTGTTTAAAACGATTTGCCTCTACTTAAGGCTGGATGTGCTTGCGGTAACTACTAAAAAAATTGATAATACATTGAACATACCGTCACGAAAAGACGTATTTACTTTATCTTTCATTTCATATATGTATTTAGATAATAGAATTTTATTTACCTAACGTTTCATTCATTTGCAGTCATTTGGTAGAATTAATTAAAATAAAAACAAAGTAATAAACTGCTAACTAAAAGAGCTTCTGGCATTACATTTAATTTTAACAAATATTTTATAAATGTTGTACGTATTTTACTTTGTGTACCAATATTGTCTTTTTTCTGTTTTAGTTTAAGTGCAGTTTGATCTGTCTACACAACAACCCTTAGCTTTTTCTGTAGGTTATAATTAAAATGGCTATAAAGCTTTATAATGCAATTTTTTTTAAAAGGACATTTTACATATAATCAATTCATTTTTAAAGTTGTCTTTTTCAAATCAAAAATACCTCATTTCACTATACACAAACTAATTTTATGCGTACTTCATAATTCTATTTCATGATGTCTAGGTTTATGTCGATGTACAAATATGGTCTTAAATCGTTATTTTAAAAAGCTGTCTAATGGTCTTAGGTCTTTAGTTTATGAAGCTCTATGCACATAATGCATTACATTTTACTTGTTTTTTTCTGAAACTGTGTATGTATAATATGTACTCGTATTTAGATTTCTGCATCTCAGTGTTATATTCCCTGGATTATAAAATGGCATCGTATAAACATCAAATTGGAACATGTAATTATAGAAAAAAGTGGATATAACATCAGTAGATATTTATTAAATGTGAAATTGTTGATAATTAACATTCAATAGAATACTTTTTATTAGAAATATGATGGGAGGAAACTTACCCCATTCAGTTTGCGGTATTACATAAAAGGTTACGTCCTACAAAGATTAGCCAAAATGACGCTGAAGATGGTTAACTCTTCCACATTAAATTCCACATTTTTTGTATTTTTCTTTTGCGAGGAACAGTGTACTGTTGCGATTTCAGACCTGAGTAAGTGTGTAAGTGGTCAATCGTACAATATCTATTTTGATTAGACGCCATAGACAAGTTGATCACATAATAGGACGCGTATACAATATATCACAATTATAACTATTCTACAGCAATGTATACACATTTATTTTATAATTATCAGACAAATGTAGGCATAAAATGAAACTTCCATACTTTAAATATGTACTGATATATCAGTTTAAAAGTGTTTTGAGATATGCTTTTTGGGTTTCTCACTGAGAAGACAGTCAAAACTCGACCCACATCCACTTCTTTCTTGCATTGGATTTTCATCAGAGCGAGAACCGATAGCCTGTCATTTGCCAAGTATAACTTCATATTCTTCAATTCACTATATATTAATGGTAATTTTGAATAGGACCAAGAATACCTTCTATGCATCGCTAAGACATTCTGGTAGAGATTGAAAATATATAAAGTTGAATTATCCAATCTGCAATTGTATAATGCTACAGCAATAGTAATGTACAGAAATCAAGCATAACAAATACGAGTATTAGCAAAATCTATATTTGACCGACATTTTGTGAGTGACTAAAAATTGTCAGTGACTAGTTTTGGTCAAAAAATGAAAAAAAACGGGATAAATTATTTACACAAAGTAGAACATTTTCAAAGTGTACTAGCTTCTCCGTTTCATATTATGATCACAAAACGCCAGATGCGAATGAACAGGAACTAAATGAATCATAATCAACCAGAGCGTTGGGACCTGTCGGGTGCAAGATTAATCAATTTACATTCTTTTTTCTGAGAGCACTCGAAACCGACAACATTTTACAAAAAGCACATAAATGCACACTTTCTGATCTAGTGAAAGCTTTCAGTGATAAGTCATAGCATTATGAACCATATTCGTTCTCAGATTTTCAAAATGCCAATTAATCCATAAACCAACAAACCTGCATAAGGAACGTTTGGAACAAAGGTTCATTTTTTATTTTAATAAATGCTGCTAGAACTAAATAATTTGAATGTACGAACAATCAATTGCTATAATGATTTAAATGTTCGTTCGACTGTGTTACTTAAGCCTGTGAATATTAAAGAACTTCTGAAACTTGCCACTTTTTGATACCGTACTGTTTGTCCACCTGATGATCTAGAACAGCCAAATTCGGTCTTCTCGGAGGCAAACAAGGAATAAAAATCGGTTCAGAAGATGTTGAACTATAAATGCCGAAACTTAGATATTTTTCTAAAATTGTTTTGTCTTTCTTTCTTTCTTCAGTAGCAATAGCGATATCTGAATTTTAACCGATTTCAATTAAACTTGGCACGTTTATGAAGTGTCTCAGGGATATAAAATGTTGTTTCAGTTTTGTTAATTTATCTTAGCTTCACCTACAGTTCGTTTCATATTAGTTGACACAGTATAATTCTTTAAGCTAATATTCAATCACTTAAATTCTGACAGTTAAAATGAACATATTATTGAAATTTTATGCACCATATGATTCAATATGAAGATACAAATCTG
>JAUYWI010125150.1:0-10129 GCA_034780595.1 Parotoplana pacifica | reverse complement strand
GATCGTGCGACGGTGGCGGAGGCGTAGGAAGATCTTTAGACGGTCGTGGAGGCGTAGGAAGATCTTTAGACGATGGTGGAGGCGTATGAAGATCTTGAGACAATGGTGGAGGCGTAGGAAGATCTTGAGACGATGGTGGAGGCGTAGGAAGATCTTGAGACGGTGGTGGAGGCGTAGGGAGATCTTGAGACGATGGTGGAGGCGTAGGAAGATCTTGAGACGGTGGTGGAGGCGTAGGAAGATCTTGAGACGCTGGTGGAGGCGTAGGCAGATCTTGAGACGATGGTGGAGGCGTAGGAAGATCTTGAGACGATGGTGGAGGCGTAGGAAGATCTTGAGACGATGGTATAGGCGTAGGAAGATCTTGAGACGATGGTGAGGCGTAGGAAGATCTTTAGACGATGGTGGAGGCGTAGGAAGATCTTGAGACAATGGTGGAGGCGTAGGAAGATCTTGTGACGTTATTGGGAGTGCAAAGATATCGTGAGGTGTCGTTAGAAGAGATGCGTCCAAATCGATCGATTGAAAGATATCGTGAGATGTCGTTAGAAGAGATGTGTCCAAATCGATCGATTGAAAGATATCGTGAGGTGTCGTTAGAAGAGATGCGTCCAAATCGATTGATGCATCCGCAATAAAGGAGATACCTTCGGTCAAAGAAGCATTTTGTTGATCTTCAACGTCAGTGTACCTGGAAATATAAAAAGCATGTAATGAAAACAGCGACGATATTATAGGGTCATATTATAGGGTCAATAATACAGTAATAATAGTAGCTATACTAAAGAGTTCATCTAAATAAGATACATACTAACATGAATGACATTCATTCAATTATCAAATTTTCACTTACATGTCACTATGTTTCTTGATTGATGAATAATTGGGAGTTTCTTCATTTTGCCTATCTTTTGAAAAAGTATCTGGACGACTTTGCTGCATCAATCTAAAATTTCGAAAATATTAAATGTTGATAATTATAAAATGTTAATTAATTTGAATTTACAATAATTATACAATTAATGTCATAGCTTGAAAGCACGTATACTTATAAAATAAAAACAATTTATTACCTTTTATTTGCCATTTCTAAAATCCGTTTTCCTCTTGAGTTTGACGTCATGATGTAATGAAATGAAATTTAAAATAGAACAACAATTTTCATAATGATCAGATCATGATTTCATCATAACGTAGGTGGATGGCCAAACATCAGGTATTTTAAAATATCACTATGTTGTCACCGATAATATCTGAACAATGGCGCCAATATAGTTAACAGTTATCTGAATCCCATTGTTTGGTTAGGTAGGTAAACCATCGGACATGTACGCCGCATTTACTCGAGACGCTAGACATCGGACATTTGCATTCACAAAATTATGACTAATAATGTAGATCTTTAATTATTACCGATGTTATGTTTACATAATGTCGTCAATCTATTATCCACTTAACTTTTAAGGGTATAGTAATTTTATATCAGTAATGTCTCATAATTCATATTTCTTTCGTTATTTAATTAATCATTGTAATAATCATTTAATATTAAATTTATTAGAAATTGAATAATTTAAAATAAAATAATGTATAATAAAAAAAGTAGTTAGTTGTTACTCATTAAAGTATAATTAATATTATAACTATAGAAGACAACAAGTATAATTATTTAACCAACACAAGGGGATTATTTCACTAAAATAGATTTTATTGAATCTCCTACAACTTCGGACATTTGTTTGTGCGGATTTATGAAGTATCTGACTTCGGACATTTTCATTCTTTAACTTTTGAGCACTTTAGAATTGAATAATATTTTTATCCATTTAACACAAGGTGCGCTATTATATATATTATTAGAAAACACAATAATATTTTTTGTAAAATTTTGACATCGGACATTTTCATTCTGAGAGGTAGATCGACTACGGACATTTGTATGCGCGAACGACGATATGTTGGTTCTCTCTTTTTTCTAATGTGTCAATATATATTAACTTGATTTTGCGCATGATTTAATAAACGTTTTAATATAAGGTATATAATTTTATGCATTAACTAAAATAATGTTACATTTTGGATAAAACTTTGACCAATTTAAAATATGTTAATATAGCTTATGGCTAAATAAATTTTGTTGTATCAATTCTTTTAGCTGTATAAACATTCTTTTTAAAGTGTTGTTAACTGCTAAACATAGATAACAGTTTTATAACAATGATAAATTCGTTATAATAGGTCCTTGAACTGGAAGATTTTAAACTCTGCCTAGTCTAGTGTACTACATATACAGACAAAATGAAGACAGCTAATATATAGAATTAAAACTAATATTTAAAGAAATGTAAACTGACTTGCAAAATACTGACAAACATGATATATTCAAAGAAAATTACAATCTACTTTTCACAAATACAAAGAAAGATAAATGTTTAATAAAATGCTTAAAATATACCCAAAATATGTAATTCTAACAGTCAGCATACAAAACATATATATATAAGTAAGAATGTGTATATACAACAAATCATGATTTGACTGAAATTGTAAACATTCACTCTATATCAATAAGTTCCAGTTCTAGTCAGTGTTTATTGACTGAGGAAGTGATTAATAATGACATCACATCAGGATTGATGACAACATCTTTGTAGATATCAAGAAGTGCCAGACCTGTCAACCTTGATTGTCCCATTGATGAATGCAAGCAAGACTAAATGACCTTTCTGCTGAACACTGACTGGGATTGGGAATATGACAAGATTATAAATAATTTGTTAAATTTCTGGATAAGTTAGTCTGGGACATTCCTGTATAGTCTTCAGAATTGTTTTAGGTAATTTTGAGCTGTTATCATTTTTCCATTTTTGCTGCCATACATCCAGTTCACAGGCTAATGCATTTGCTAAGATAAAGCTGAAAACAATTTCTAAGCTAATTTGGACATTTCCTGTATTGAAATATTTAAAAGATCAGCAAATGGCATAAGTGATAATATGGCCTTATATGTTTCTTGAGAATCAGTTATTTTACTACAAGAACATATCATTAAAATTACTTATTCAAGAAATATTTATGCACTTATTTCATTTTACCAAAAACATTAAAAATAAGCATACACTACTCTGATAAACATGTATGTCAGCAAGGCTGATGGTCTCTCACCAATAGCTTTTTTATCTAAAATACAGATACACTAAATATCCATGGATGGCCTGGCAGTAAACTGATGCTTTTATGTTGATGTTCAAGATTATCTATCAGATGGTGATAATTAATCTAAATACTGGAAATGGGATTGTGTGGCTTACACATGTTCCACAATGTTAGGACAGATTTGATTGTATCCAACCTTTAAAACTTCTGAAGTTTCCCTATTGATGATTCTAACAAATTTCTTTCTACGGACAGAATTAACATTGGTGTCGCTGCTCAATCATACCTGTTGAAGTCTAATGATATCATTTCCCCACTTTAAAGACAGCTGTTTCATTGTGATTGCCAAGAGATGTGTAAACATTGTTTATTAAACTATCATCAAAGAGCCCACTTTGATACAAAGTTGTGATTCACAAATATGTTTAAATCCAAAATTTATTCTTTCCAATCAACAGAAAACAGAAGATGCCTTTGGAAATCTGTTCAGCCCTTGAATATTATACAACATTTGAGAACTTCAAGAAGTTTGAAGACCATCTCTTTCCTTGGTAGGAGAAAGATTCTTTTGTGCTCATATCAATTCTGACCCTCTTCCATGGCAATGTAAATATTGAATGTGGGTTCTAGGTCAACAAAGACATACTCATCACCAACATGCAGGAATGTTCATTGCACACACTTTGATTTCTATATGATTCACTCAATTAGTAGATGGTGGATAACAAAATCAGCTTTATTAAAGTATTTACAAAGATTCTTGCTGAGATCTCACACATGAGACAATAGTATCACAACTTCCTAAAGCAACAGAAACAAGAGAAGCAAAGCAAGTTATGTAAAAATCATAGAATAAGTATACTTTGCTGGTAAGTTACATTTGTAATATAACTTCATGTTTTTCTGAATGTTTTTTCGAAAGTAATCTAATGCTTTGCAGCTCTGTTAACATGTTATTTATTTTCTTTTAAACTGAGGTTTGGACAGTATCACACAAACAGAAGAAGGAGGACATCCTAATGAAAGTGGTCAAACTGGAGTCAGATTCATCACTGTTGGTCAAGGATGTGGATGATCTTGCAAAGAGAGCTGAGGCTCAATTGAATATGGACTATGTGGTAAAGTCAAATGCTTTTTACAAAGCTTTGGAAGTAAAGAAGCAAGAAGTGGAATCACTGAAGAAAAAAATGCTTGAACTAAAAATGGAATTTTCTGACAGTGACATATAATGTACATTTATTTCTATATGACATTAAAAAACCTTCATCCATGGCATACATAACATTATGATCAATAATTGTACTAAAATAATATTTGATACTCTTTATATTTGCTATTAAATACATATGTAGTTATACAAATTGGTGAACATGGTATGCCTTCATTATTGTTTTTTAAAATATAGTTCTCAAATTTTGGGCAATTTTTGGTCAGTAAATTTTATCAGGTGAAATGCACAAACACCTTGTTATTTCTATAAGTACACTATAAAAAAAGAAATAGATTGACTTTGATTAAAAAATACTTACTAAGTTTTGTGTTCACTTTTGAACAATTGCCTTTGTGCCAATTAATTGATGATGTTGACCAAGCAATAGGTTACTTTTGGATAATTGCCTTGGTATTAGATTGACTTAACAGTCAAGTTCTGACACAATGTTTTCTTTTCCATATTGATCCATTGACTTGACAGTAGGCAATCTCTCTATTTTTTATAAGTAGTGTAGGCTAGATTCATGTACACCAAGAAGTTACCAAAAAAGTATGCTTATCCTATAAATCTAGTAATAATATCTTTAATTCTCTAAAATATAAAAATTCTAGGATATATAAATGTAAGGAATCTCATTGTAAAACATTGTAATCATTGAAGGTTCCACTAATACTTTACCTAACAGACCTGTAATATTACCTAGCATGAACTGTAAAAGTCATAACATAATCTATAGTTTTATTTGTAATGGGTGTTCAAAACTTATATTGGACAAACTACTGTACCATTTAGACAATGCATAACTTTACACAGACAACAAACTAATAACCTGCCATATTTAAATTCATTTGTGTAACTTAGACTTCAAAGTTACACCACTATTTGAAATATGTAATGTTACTCCATCTAACCTTAATTTTATACTACAATATTTTATCAATTTCTTAAAACCTGAATTAAACCATCAACTCTAATTATTTCCATGTAATTTTATTTACTGGATAACTAATATCTTTTATATTTCTATTTTTAACTAATTATTCTATAAAATTTCAATCTATGTTACTTAGTATTTTGAAATATTGTTATTATACCAATATTACTTTTTAATATGTTTCATGAACAACATTTTATTTTTTATATTATCCACCATAACTGTGCATCTGATTTTTTCTTATACTAATATGTATTTGTTTATGACCTCACATTATGCTATAAAATAGTACATAACCTAATAGCCATACCAATTAATAATTTCTTTAACACAGAGAGTCACACACAACCTTTGTGGTCACAACTTCAAACTTCTTGTACATCATATTGCCAGATACAACTGTAAACTCAACTTTTATTCACATCATGTAGCTGGAATCTGGAACCAGCTACTTGTGATGTTGTAGAGGCTTCATCACATAGTAGTTTTAAAAAACAATTAAACAGAGCTAATTTAAGACCTTTCTGTAAATATTTCGATTTATTTATAACATCTATGTACCCTAACATACAAAACAATATTGTATATCTACTATACACAACTATATTCATATGTCACTAGTTACAAAGCAACATTAGTATCCATTTATTGATTTAATCTAGTATTTTGAAGTACTAAACACTTAAAATGTATTATTACACAATCTGACACTTCTGAATATGTATAATTTCATGTGATGTACTTCCATTTGGTTATGCATAAGTGTACAACACATACCTGCATTAACCCTTTTGTATATTATTACAAATAAATAAATAATTAAAATATATACTTATACAAAAAATAATATTCTTCTAGACCTAAGTCAGTCAAAACAAAAATTTCCATGCATATTTGATAGGGATGTAGAGGCAGAGCCTCCACTGGCAACCTGTAGTTTGGACAAGAGTACTAAGTACATAAAACAACAAATGAAATAAGAATTGGTACAGTAGAATAGCCTCAAGGAACAACTTATGTCAAATAAGAGTCTTAAAATTTAATAGTTGTAACAATTTTTAATTTCTGAATCATATCATAAATTTAAAAATAGTGCCAATTAACAAACAAATAGTAGTGATATCATTTTATGAAAATTGTTGAGAGATAATTAGATCTCTATGAATGTAGATGCTAAAGTATGATTTTCTACAAGATAATTCTTCACAAAAATCTGGAAAGAAGACCCCTAGACATCGATTTCTTCTATTTGTAAATACATCAAGTTCTTATTCTTCAGTTTTATTTTAAATTGAAGTCTAAGTAGCATAAATTGACAGAAATGCTTCTCCCTCAAAAATTCCAATGTCCATACTTGGACATAGACATCTATGGTGAACTGAAATTTTAAATTCAATATATAAACAACTATGACCACTTCTAATGCTCTGTCTAATAAAAAAATGTCTTTTGTAGTTTGTGATTATTTAAAATATTATGTTTTATGTGGTTATGAATGATTCAACTACCTATTTAAACATGTCAAAATTTGTTTTAAAAATCAATCAATATGTGTGGCCCTAAAAACAGTTATTACAGTGGTGTATTTGGAAAAATAAAAGAAGTGATTGCAATTGCTAATTGACAGCCTCTATTGTCAACCACCATAATTATTTGCAGTACTGCCACTCCCTATGTTTTTTTAATACTGAACATTTTTTCTGTTACACCTGCATTTTTAACAAAAAATGTTCTATGTATTTTAAAAGATTACATTTATATATTTGGTTACTTATTCAAAACACTGATTGTACATATCTACTTCTCAAGGTATGTAAGTATTAACATATTGTACAAGATTTAATGATTTGTCATATTTTAATCTACAGTCCTGGACAAAAGAACACCTCTACCTAGAAATGTGTGACATTTATGTGTTACTCTTTAATGAAGGATATCTTGGTAGTCAACATCATTGTGCTTCCTGACAATTCTAGTCTAATATGAAGTTATTGTAGCAAGTGCTAGACTTGGAGCTTGCAACTGGCTTTTTTATATCACTGAATCATCTCTCTTTCTCAAAATTGTTGCTACTGTGGTTATTGCTGTTGCATTCTATCTTACATACAAGATCTTATATTTCTTTCAAAAACTATGTGATGCTTTGGTATTATTTCTTAAGTCCCTGAGGTTGAGGCAATCAACTAGGATATCATTTATTACAGGGTTGCATTTACAAGCTCTATGAGTGTTCTTGTCATCCAGTCCAATTCTGTACATGATATCTTTTAGCTTGAGAATAACTGGTTCTGAAACTAATGTTTCCTCTTTGATGCTTTAATCCTTGTTTTTGCCACATCTGCTAACCATCCACCAATGCCACCTTGTTTACATAAACTACCTTTGGCTGCTTCCTCAATTATGTAGTCATTCACATTTATTACACAATGACTGGAGATAAAAAAAATAAAAGTAATATTCTTGTTTTCATTCCTTAAATCTTTGAGAAATTTCACTGCCTTCATGATCAAGTTGTTGTTGGTCATAGTTTTGGGTCTCATAAAGCTTTTAATGGCAGATTGACTGTTGGATGCAATCCTAGCAGTGTTGCACTCATCCTTTACTTTGAGCTAGTCAAGACTACCATTGGGTAAGAAAAGCAGTATCTTTCTGACAATACATTAAATCTATAGTGCATTATAGGTTCACTAACCGTACCTGTCATGATGAAATTTTCCACACCTTAATGCTAAACCATCTGTATAGATCACCTACTTAAATTTACTGTAAAGCCACCAAATGGATTGCAGACTCATCCAGAAACACACATTTCCACTTCAATTTGGTGCTCTGTGCCAAACTGAAGGCCTAATCATTGATACCTAGGTAAGAAGAGACTTGACTGCTAACTCTTGCTAGAGAATCTAGTTTCTGAAAGTTTTTGTTTAACAGCAGTTAAGGAGATTTCAGCATATTACTTCTGTTGCAATTGATGCATAGTCTGATGTTTGAGGTCATCAGGATATCATGATTCAAAATCGCAATATTCAACAAAAATGTGTTGAGCAGTATGTCAATCACAGTGGATATTATCAGCAAATTCGTATCTGCTGTGGTAGTCTGAAGGTTCCCATTATGGCTGCCTGTGGACAACAGCAAATTTAATGTTAAGACATTCCTCAGATCATCAGACTTGGTATACTCAATTCCATGGCATATAGCTCTGGTGGTCAATAAAATAGGGGGCCCAAGAATAGTTACTTACCATCAGATAACCATTTCAAAATTTAATGGGAAGGACTCAAAAATGGCCCATTTTCAATGATTCTATAATGCCTATTAGGCAAGACTGAATCTTTGAGCTAACATTCAATAGCCATTGGCTTAGATACTGATATAGTTTTATTCTAGACATAACTATTCTCATTATATATTTATTCCAGACTATAAATTTTAAATTATATATTTAGATATAAAATCTTAGCATAACTTTCATGCAATTTATAGATTAAACTATAGGTATTGCCTTTCAGAATATGGTATAACCTAATCTAAGCATAACTGATAGAGCTATAAGCATTATGTTTGGGAATTTGGCCCATAGTATATTCAAATATACATGAATATACATGTATAAATATAATTACATCTTCTGTAACAAAATTACTGTGTTAAAATTATAATAGAGCTACTTTTAATCCATTTAAAGAAAACTATATAGGTGTGATATCTATTGATAGGTTAAATGTAAGAACCTGACTGACAATGGATGTAGTCTTGGTTTTTGCATGATTAGCTTAATTGCCACACAGGAAACACAAGCCTCATTCAATGGTATAACTTAAAAAAACTCAAAAAATGGGATCAATAGATAATGTTAGAAAAAAAGAAAATTAAATTTTGCAGTTGTCTGGTTCTTGCATTGAGCCATACAATCACTTTTTTAAATATTTAGAATATGATAAAAATAGGGTTTTTAAAAAATGTCTTTGCTAAACTGGAAACACATTCCATGTTTATTGCACAGTTAAATTATTAACTGGTGACTAAAAATATGTTAAAATGCATTCACTTCATGGAAAATCACTATTTATTTAATATTATAGGAATATATAAATCTATACTCTTGGTCTAGTTTTCTGTGCTCATTTGACCAGGTCGTTGCACTTGTCATAGACATCAATCATTTTCTTCATCCCATGCAGGATAACCAATTTTTATGTATCCATGTAGTGAGTGGTATTATTGTTTCTTACCTCCATTGAATATTATTTTGGTTGTTCTATATTTTCTTATGAATAGAAGTAATGTACATGGCTCAATAATTTTATGTGTAAAGAACAGATGTGCATTAAGCAGATATTGTTTTTTTTATAAACATTTTGCATTTACTGTATGTTCTTGGTCATCAGTTTTGTTTTATTTAGCCATGCAAAATTAACATAGCATGTGTTTCCAGTTTAGCATTTATCAATGAAAGCAAAATAACATTAAAAAAGCACCTATAAGGAATTATTTGAAAAGCTTCTTAGAATTTTTGAAGAAAGGCATCTTAAGCAACTACATATCTATGATGCTTCCATTCATCAAGTAAAACTTATTGTATGTTTCTTAATTTTCAATACAGGAATGTTCTATATTTTAATTATTATTTTCCTATTTTATCTGATATATTTTTTATTCTATTTTTAATTCAGTGTAATTAACCAATGATATCATATTTTATATTTGCAAACTGAAATTGAAGTTAGTTCAACTTCTGAAATAAACTTAAAAACAAATATGTTGAGCAGATAAATTTATATTCTATTTTTAATTCTAAATATATTTATAATTTATTACCATCC
>JAUYWI010125139.1:0-10129 GCA_034780595.1 Parotoplana pacifica | reverse complement strand
TGTGTAACTATTTGACAATTATTACAAAATCTATCATTATAAGTTTGGTGATAAAATGGATTACTGTAAATCTGTTTGATGATGTAATTAAAGTGATCATCACTTGCCAAAAAGTAATAACAATATTGTTATTACTAATGATTTTAAGGAAAGCTTCATGAAAATCCTGTTGATCTGTAGTATCAAAGAGATCATCATAAGATTTTAATAAACTATAACATCCTTGATAGAACTATCTGAACTATTATTAATATTGGTAAGAAGAGAAATAAATTCATTGATGGAATTTAAATAACCATTAATATTAAGAAAGTTAAATATTTGGATTAAACTATTTAAATTATGTAAAACTTTTGGAGGATTGTGACAAAAGTAAAAATTAAATGTAGCAGAATTGATAGCATTAACAGAATTGCTAACATCAGAATTAAAAGGAATACTAATATGAAAAGATTTGATAAATTCAGCATTAATTTTAGTCTTAGAATTTGGTATATTAGATTAGTATCATGAATGGATAAATTAGATTCAGACTTAACACCAATATCAAAGTATCTAAAGGATGGGTTTCAAAGTGTAATAATTAAAATTGACACTAAATCCATATAAATGAGAATTATTAATAAATATTTAACAAAATATATTTATATGTATTACAAAACATACTTAATTTTCTTAATTGAAGTTTAGTATTATAACCTCTGGTGCTTTATTTAATGTAAAGTAACTTGAAATGAAAAGTAGACACAAATATAAGCATATCTATTGAGTTGACTGACTGTAGAGGCAATTATATCCAATAACAGAATGAATATTAACTGTCAAAAAATGTCATGTTAACAACTTCAAAAAAAGTAATCTACTGTATGGTATATTTTAGTATGAAATTGATAATTAGCAACATCAACAAATGTTCTCTTAATCCATTACTTTTACTCTGTTCAAGAATTAAATCTTTAGGATAGCTATCTTTAGATATATCTAGAAAATTGACAATGTTAGGAATAGCAATATCATCAATGTATCTGGAATTAGTAGAAAGTTGTAAAGAATACTATCAAGAGCAGCACACAGGTCCGTACAGGTGAAGTAAGAATAATTCTTAGGTGGAAAGCTTTAGATGTGAAAAGATAGATTGCAATGTTGTTATAATTGGAATTTAAAAACATTTTTGAAATAAGCTTACTTAACTGAGTATTGATTTCATTAAGAGGCAGATTAGTATATAAAGTGATGAAATTTTATAATAAAAAAACTAAAAAATTATCTAACATCAATAATGACTAACACCATTTTAGCAATTGCAAGCAGTAAATATGTTGGTTACTAATATGATGAATTTCTAGACAGTTCATATTTAAAATCAGGGTTCTGAATTTCCACAAATGTTAAAACATTTAATTTAATTATTTGCATAATATTAAAAAAAGATATTTAACAGTTAGATTATAAGACAAGTTTTAATTATTCAATGAATCACTATCATGTCTAAATCACAACTTGTTTAACTGTTTGTATTTCAGATGATCTTTCTATTCAATTGAATGCCTACCTCAATGCTGAAAAATTAGTTTCGCCTATTGATTTTGATATTGTAAGTACATGGTATCTAGTTTTATCTACTAATTCTCTCTACTCTTGTAGCATAGAATACTCTTAAATCTTATCTAGACCATGACCCAAATTCTTGATTATTTTTTTACAAAATGTTTGATAAAATAGTTTCATTAAATATGAATACTTTTAGATATTTTTTTAAAATATAGAGTTGTTAAATTATTTAAATTGTTAATTAATCTTTTTAATATTGTAAAAAGACATTTAAAACAAAAAAAGAAAAGGAAATTAGAATTATTGGGAATAAGGGTTTTCAAGTTTCAGATATCTGTAGTAACTAAAATTAAATCATTGAGATAAGGAAACATAGATGATTACTTTTTTAAATAATGCATCTTACAATAATATGACAGATGAAAGCAAGCTCGAGAAAACCTGGTGATCTTATAAATCAGTATCAAATAGTATGCCCACCAACATACCAAAAGATATAAATATTAATAAATTACAAATCTCCTATGGAAAATGCTCTGATCATGTAATAATAAGAATTAAATTAAATTAAAAACCAAAAGACTATTTTGCTTAGAATCTGACAGAGAAAACTAAACACAAAATTCATGTGAAAATATCTAAACATTGTCACTGAAATCCAACAGAGAAATCTAAAGTAAGAAAATTGTGTAAAAATATCTAATCACTATAAATGTCTTTAAAATAATAAAAAGAACGATATCGGAAAAATCTCTTAAAAAATAACACGAATTTTATTTCTTTAGTTTTCTCTGTCAAATTCTAAGCAAGATACTATTTGTTTTTATTTTAACTTTATTATTATTATTAGCTGATCAGGGCGTTTTATGCCAAAAATTTGTAATTATGTATTTTAATTTATATACTAAATTTTGCAACATTTTGGCTATTTTATTAATATTTGACTTTATATAAAAGCATGCTGCTTCAGACTAATTACCTTTTTTTTTGTTCTCATATAGGTTGTGAGACTTATTTACAGTACAGGTGACTATCCTGCTTTCCTTTAGAGAGGACTGATAAATTGAGTTTCTCTCTTGCAAATTTTGGGATTTGATTCTAATGCCTGATTTAGACTCAGTGTCTTTTTTCTGCTCAACTGAATGCTAATAAAATAGAAGTTAGATGGGGTCTGGTGTAAATGCTGAAGTGTTCTCAGCATACAACCCAGCTCTGTTATAAAATAGCTAATATAATAGTTCAGATATATATTACTTGGGTTATGAGGGTTGGGAACTATTGTGCTTTGCATATGGGTCCACTACTTAAAATTGTGATGCCACCAGGAAGGGCATCCATCAATAAAACATGCTCCATTAATTCTTATAATACATGCTCCGGAAAGAAGAGGGTCACTATCTCAATGACTACTGATTTCAAGTGCAAGAAATGCATACAGGGAAATGAGTCTAATAGAAATGTTAGAGCCTGGGAAGATAGAAGATAAGGTGTTAAAAGACCATGATACAGTGAAGGAATTTTGTTACTTGGGAGTGCTGGAAGAGGCAGTAACAAAGAGAATGAGATTTGGCTGGCAATGGTTTAGAGATCTGGAATCAGTTCTGTGTGGCTATAGGCTGACTCGAGCAATGAAGGGGCAAATATATAGCACATGTGTTAAACAAGTAATTGTATATGCGACAGAGGCATGGGTAGTAAGATCAATAGAAGAAATATTCTAAGAAGAACAGAAAAGGTTGTGGTTAGAAAGGTGTGTAGTTCAGCAGCAAGACAAAATGAATTAAAAATTGTTGATGGAAGAGCTTGGTCAGCAAGAGTCCATTGTAGAGGTAGTGAGACACAGCTGTCTAAATAGTGGTGAAGGGCATGGAAGCTCGAAGTGGAAGGGACGAGGGAAAGAGGACACCCAAAGTTGACCTGAAAATGTATGGCTGAGAGATAATGTCGAAAGGTTGGATTGAAGCTTGGGGATCATGAAGAAAATCGTGGAAGAATGGGGGTTGGCAACTCCCTGTCAGAGGGAAATAAACTGGTCTCTTAAAAATAAATGATGATAATTAACTGAGCAGCATCATGTATCATAAATGTATGGGATTTATAAAATTCAATATGCTTTTCTATCTTGACATGAGATGTGATTAATTGATCCTTTAGATTTCCCATTAACTATCTTAGCAGCTCATTTGAAATATTGGTATTCTCACTGTTCTCTGTTAAGATGGAAAACTTATTGAGTATGAATATTGGATTTTATAAATTGCTCAATGTATGTACCTATACTTTTATTATATTGTTACTCAGCTAATCCATCATATTCTTGTGGCTATTTGGCTATCAATTTAATTTACTTTATAGATTTAAACCGATGTTCTAATAATTTATTGTGTTTTTAACCTTTTTCTGTTTTAGTTCCTGAACAAAGTTGAACAGATTGATGTTCAAAGCCTGGATTTTGTAGATTCTCTTGTTAAGAAGTGAGTGTGAGTATGTATACAGAAAGCATTAAAAGTGTGACTGCACTAGAATAAAGATGCATAGAGGTTTGTTTGTATTATTGAGTAATGATTCAGAGATTTGACTGCATGCACCATAGAGCAATGATGAATCGAGGTGTGATTTGAACCATGGAATACGGGTACATAAAGTTGTGACCACAGAGTAATTATTATATTTACTCTATGGGTGTGACAATAGTTAATATTTGGATGCCAAAGGTTTGATTCTTTTCATCAATATTTTTCCTATCGAAAAATATTGATGAAAAGGGTCAGTTATGTATAATTTCATACAGGCCTATGTCAATTGACCGATAGCTCTATGAGCTGGCTAGCTTTGTCAGAGAAACTATTATAGGACTTCTGAAAAATAGCTCGTACAAGTTAAACCCTATAATAACCAAATTTAGCCAGTAGATTGAGATTTGGTATGTTAGCAACATGTGTAAATTTCATAGAAATCGGTGCAGTAGTTTTCGAGCTATGACTGCTTTAAGTTAGACATTTTTTTAAATTGTTCTTTAATTATATGTGTTAGTTGTATAAAACGAAACTTCAACGATTTAAGTGAAATTTGGCATAATAAAACCGCATAAAAGTAGATGCTGTTTGTAACAAAATTTACGTTACTACAAGAGATACATTTTAAAAATATAAAATTGGCTAAATAAATCTACAGCTTTTGCTAATTTATGGTACAAAATATTTTTATGGAGAAAGTGCAAATGGATTTATGATAATTTTGCATTATATATACATGGTGTCTCCTGACCTTGGAATCCCTGGATATCCTGGACCGGTGGAGGAGCCGCCTAAAAATCAACACTTTTTAAATAAATTTGATTAATAAGTAGCTCACTTCACTTGTCAACAAATCCTCAAATATTTGTTGACGCTAATCACAGGTCTATTAATATAAATAAGTAATTTTGTATTTCCGTACATTAATTTAAAAAAATAAAATTTTAGAGCTAACAATCTCTGTTTTCTTAAACTATGAATAAGTTGGACTTTGTTAACTTTTCAAAATAATTTAATCCATATAAGGAAATGCCTAGTTACTTATTAAAATCTGTATTGAACCATATCAACCTAGATATAGAGCTAACCATATATAATTTCATTTATTTCAATCAGTTTCCGATTCCTATCGAGTGCATAGTTGTATTATTATTTTCATCTCAGGTACAATACCACCACGTCAGCCCTCTGTCGATCCGAGTCCAGCCTCCATGCATTCATTCGGAGTTACATGAAAGTTGGCCTGGCAACAAGACTCCCGGCTCTTCTACGAAATAAAGTAAATAACTGACTGGAACGGGATCTAAGTGAAATAAATTAACAAGATAAAATGACAAAAATTGTAGGCGATAAAATTGTGATGGAAAACCAGATTGAGCACCAAATTATAGTAAATGTATGAAACTGCATAAAAGCTTGTGGTGAATGGAATTTAAACATCTGTAAAAGTTGTTTTTGACAATTATTGTTATTAATGAATAATCTGACTTAGAAGATGATCACACCAGATCTGTAAGTTTACAAACAAAATAAATTGGGATTGTATACAATAGTTCTACAGCTTTGAAATGGTGTCATTTAATTACAATTTGTTTCTTGGTGACTGGATGAAATCTTAGTGTTTGAGGCGACTGTCTTTCTAAAAAAAAAGATTTACCTTTAAAAGCTTACAATTTCTTTTATTTATACAAAGTTGTTTTGACATAGATTTGTTATGTACATCTGACATTTCGATCAATTTGCCGAGTTAGTTTCTTTATAGGGGTTTTCTCTTTCTAGATGGACTACTGTCTGTTTCTTGATGACATTTCCACATGCTTGTTGGTGGATCATTTCATCCAACAGAAGAATTGGTCGGCCGCTGCCCAGGTTGTCTACGAGTCTGTGCTGCAGGAGGGCGCCGATCAACGTCCACTCACCTCTCTGGTGCAGCTCTACACACTCAATCACTATTGGGCCACTATACGGGAACAGGGCGGCTGGCCTCCCAAACCTGAGCCTGTGGAGGACGAGGTAAGTATCCCTATTAGTAGTGAGATACCTACATAGAATAGTAGTTTAAAAATTGTTCATGCTCCATCATTTTTCCTTTTGGATCCAGTTGATTTGGCCATAGATATTGCGAAAAATCAGGAAAGGGTACACTTTTGTTAAAATAGTTCTATATTTTGAATTAACTATGTTATTTATCTGAAACAGTTTCAAACTGAATGAAATATAATTTACTATTTAAAAGCAGTTTTGTATTCAATGAAACAGTGATCTATGTAATACATGATATAGTAGTTTAGTGCTGCCATTTAGACTGCAAATTAAAAGATATACATATTTCGATAGCGGGGTGACCTTGACAAATTGTCGTATGCATCTGTAATTTTTTTTACGGAAGACTTACATAACATATAAAAAATAATTTTCGTGAAAGCATTAGTCATTACCGCTTGTCTTTTAGAACCAATGGGGTCTAATGACTCTTGTAAACCAAGGGTTAAGTATAGCAAACGATACCTTGAACTAAACCAAGAATTGGAATACCGTCTATATCTCATTAAATTATCGAGAACACCAAATCTTTTTTTTTAATAATAAATTATAATTTATTTAGTTTCAAGCTGTTACAGATAAATAACATAGTTTTTCGACCAAGACGATCTTTAGCTCTAGGTATTTACGAGCAGTCAGTCCACCTGAAAATATGAAAACATAAATTAGAAGACTTGAATTATCAATTAGATTCCAATTAAATTCGATGAATTAATTATTTTAACAAAAATGTATTTTTCTTGCGTTTTTGCCATATCTATGCAAATTTTGAAGCCTATAACGTCACTTTTTGAACTAAGCCACCTAATTATAAAATAATGGAAACATATATTTCAGAAATCAATAATAGCATGATGGACAATCAGATACCGAAACATTCACTAATACTCCCAGGTACTCACCCTGTATAATAATTATTTTTTCTTGATAATCCAAACAGTTCATACTTTCATAGAAAGGCTGTCTTTTTTTAAAAAGTTGGCCATAAATTAATCTTCAACAGAAGAAGTCACCAGGGAATAATTATCAAATTTGGGAAGTTGTCCATATTATTGTCAGATGTGAAAAATGTTAAAACAAAATTCAATGCACTGTGAAGAAAGTTGTTCTAATCGAAGTATACACAGGGTGTCCGCGGCCGGGAAAAACCGGGAAAACGATATCTTGTATTAATAAGCTCTCGTATTAATGAGGCAGTTAAGTCTGGCTTAAAGGACATACCACATACAAAAATACTGCAAATATTAATGGATGGTCCATCTGTAAATTGGAAATTTTACGGAAATCGGAAATGTCAACCATGAGCGGTGTTAGCATCATTGACACAGGAAGTTGTGGCCTTCATATTGTTCAAGGAGCTTTTCATGCTGGACACACAATGCAAATGGAGAATAAATACGTTTTGGCGAAATATTTATTGGTTGTTTAAAGATTGCCTTGCACGACGAGCCTTGTACACAAGCAAAACTGAATCAAATTTATTTCCACTCAAATTTTGTGCAGTACGATGGTTGGAAAATTCAAATGTTTGTGAACGTGCCATTCAAATGGTGCCTCACTTGAAAATTTTTGTCAATGATACAGAGATTAAAATCTCAACTGTAATTATTCATTATTTATTTATGTACATCGCCTTTTGTTAGTTATATACCAACTCTATGGTTATATACATAATATTTTGAGAAAAGTTTAAATATAGTCATTTTTCATTTTTAAACTATACTTTTTACTCATTAATGCATTATTTCTCTAACCGGGAATTTCATCACAAAAATTCCGCGGACACCCTGGATTTAGTAAGAACAATTTAAATATTATGTACCACATTACTTGCAAGTAGTATTGTATTTTCTCATAATTTTTATAAAAGTTACAAACTATTTCTTTGTTATTTATATAAAAATTATGCTAAAATTCCATACTACTTACAAGTAATATATTTTTTAATGTTATGTTTAAATCCAACATGACACACTGTCACCAATAGTTTGCAACGTTCCTTTGCTTGTGTAGCTGCTACATAACAAGGACAAATGGCCCGTAGAGCCCTTTCACGGCAGCATGCCGTTTGAAGTGAGCAGATGTTCCCCGGTTCCGACTCCGCAACCGAACGCGGTCCTGCCTGATCAGCCTGTTGAAAGTTCCTCCTCCCTCATTCCCGACTCTAGCCTGGTCGTCTTGGACAAGCTTGGCGATGGCCGGTTCGGCATCGTGCACAAGGCCAACTGGACCAGAGCTCCTGGCAAAACGGTAATTGTGTTCTCTCTCTCATATTTTAAGGTATTTCTATGCTATTTGGATGATTTTTTTAGTCTAAGAGTATCCATGTTTTACATTGTAGAGGTAGAGAGAGGTAGATTTATTATTTAATATTGTGGAGAAAGTGGCATCACTTTTTTTACATCTTAAAATTTTGCAAGCCATTAAATGTCTTTTAGCCTTTTTAATACTTTTTTCTTAACTGCTTCATTTTAAAATAGTAAGTGGTATTTATTTCCTCTATGGCTGGTCCATAGACATCGTTATGCCACAGAGTAATGACTCTTGCTGGATCTGTATATAATAAATATTTTTTTGGTGAAATTAACATTGTTGAAGAAGTTCAAGAAAAGCATTTTTTGATTGCATGACAATAGTTAAGTTACTTGGACGCGTATTTTGTGATCTAATTCTGCACTGTTTGTCCAATATTTGTTTATGAATGATTTCTGTAAATATTGATTTTTTTATTTCTTTTTAAAGATAAGTGTAGCAGTGAAGGAGCTGAAAGCAGATCTTCATAATATTCCCGGTGCTTTTAAAGAATTTCTGAGTGAGGTGAACATGATGCAGTCTCTTCAACACGAACATCTGGTGCATATGTATGGCGTTGTGCTCTCCCAGCCTCTCAAATTGGTAAATTAGTTTGTATTTATTGGCTAATTTCTTCATTTTCGAATAGCATTTGCATTTAAAAAATAGAAAAATATTCGAATATTTCTATTTTACTACTAATAAGTAGTATATATTTTTTAATAAAATTATTTGAAGGTGACTGAATTAGCGCCTAAAGGCAGTTTGTTGACGAATCTGAGATCGACCTCGCAGACTTGGGTGGCCGACCTTCTGGTGGAATTTTCTGTCCAGATTGCCTCTGGAATGGTGTATCTGGAGTCCCAGCGGTACATTCACCGCGATCTGGCTGCCCGAAACATCCTCATGTTCTCTCGCAGTCTGGTGAAGATTGGCGATTTCGGTCTGATGCGCGCCCTGCCTGGCAAAGTGGACTACTACACGATGGAGACTCCAAAGCAGGTGCCATTTGCTTGGTGAGTTGGTCAGTTGGACCGTTTTTGGGTAGTAAGCAAATAATTTCTTTGATTCTATTTCTTGGATGAAATGTAATTCAATAATTATGGTGATTCATATCTCGATGCCAATCTGGAACATTTGTATGGTGATTGTGTTTACAATCGTCATAATCTGTCGTTAATTTTTGAACTGGGTTACAGATGGCGCCTTTACTAGGGATACAAATAGAGAAAGCTTCCATTTACAAATGGGTATTTTGCATTTGATTTTTTTTGTTTTACGTTTTCTAAAGGAAACTTTTATTGGTAATTTTTGTCGTTTTAGAAATCTTTATGGCCTGTTCTATTGCTGAAGGAGTCGTTTTTTTGTCTAGGTTTAAATTGGTGTTTGTCTGGTGACTTTTGAGGTCATTTTGGATGATTTTAGAATGCAAAATGACACCAAAATTATAACCTTACCCGCCCCTGCTCCAATTTCTTTTTTAATTTTAATAACTATTTGTAGTCCCATGTCTGTAGAATTCAATAACTATTTGTGGTCCCATGTCTGTGTAGAATTCAATAACTATTTGTAGTCCCATGTCTGTAGAATTCAATAACTATTTGTAGTCCCATGTCTGTAGAATTCAATAACTATTTGTGGTCCCATGTCTGTAGAATTCAATAACTATTTGTAGTCCCATGTCTGTAGAATTCAATAACTATTTGTAGTCCCATGTCTGTAGAATT
>JAUYWI010125128.1:0-10131 GCA_034780595.1 Parotoplana pacifica | reverse complement strand
ACCCGCAGAAGATACACCAGCGGAAGATGCAACCGTAGAAGATGCACCAGCGGAAGATTCACCAGTTGACGTTGCAGCAGCAGAAGATGAACCAACAGAAGATACACCAAAAGAAGATGAAACCACAGAAGATGCACCAGCGGAAGATGCACCTGCAGAAGATGCACCAGCGGAAGATGCACCTGCAGAAGATGCACCAGCGGAAGATGCACCTACAGAAGATGCACCAGTGGAAGATGCACCTACAGAAGATGCACCAGCAGAAGATGCATCAGCGGAAGATAAAACAGCAGAAGATGCACATACAGAGGATGCACCAGCATAAGATGCAGCTGCAGAAGATGCATCCACAGAAGATAAACCAGCTGAAGATGCACCAGCGGAAGATGCACCTGCGGAAGATGCACCAGCTGAAGATGCACCCACAGAAGATGCACCTGCGGAGGAAGCAGAGGTGATGAGCATTTAGGGAGTATTTGTTCTGTGACTAACCTCGATTTTTGAATTTGATCCTCCTAGTTTTCCATTGCACTCACCAAAGTCACTGACTAGTTTCTCCGTCTAAATCAGGAACCAGAATATTCACCACACTAACCATTTAACACTTTTTATCAGAGCTTCAGTATTTTTATTCCCTTTTTAAGTTTGCCCGTGATACTTTATGATTAACTGTTTGGTTTCTTTGCTGATAGCATCCTAGCTTTTTATAACTCATTCCTAGCCTAATCACTATCACTAGTTACATATTATAATGTGCATTTAATTTTTAGCTTGTTTGGTTAATTCACAATTATGATACTTTATTTACAAATATTTGCGTATTTAACGTATTTATTATTTACATGATATATAATTATGTTATAAGCTTTATTTAGATTTTTAGTGTTTTAATAAGAATTAAAAGTTATATCTACGTGCCTATGTGATAATGTGATATTTGAATTTGCCGCTGAATAATATTTTTGCATGTTAATCCTTTATTAACTGTTTTGCAGCATGCTTTTTAATATCCAAATTATTTATTTCTTTTTATTTGTTCTACATTGTTTTTATTAAGGTGTACCTAGATGCCTAATTCTTTGAAAAATATTTAGTTTAGTCATGTTAGTAAAAACCTTTAATCAGGTTTTAAAAAATATTGTATTACACCCAATCAATAAATAGTATGTAAGATTTAAAATTATTTTGTTTAAGATCAAAATTTACTAATTATAAAAGTAATTTTTCTGTCATTGTACGAAATTTAACAGATATCTTTTCACAATGGTAAAAAGTCGATTTATATTTCTTTACCCTTTTAAAATTAGAGATGTTGTTTATTTGCACTGGTGATGTTTTAGGCCTTCAAGCCATATCTCAATGACTACTGAATCGAATCTTCTGAAATCTTTACCGATATTAGATAAACACGTTGACCTCAGATATTATGATTAATACTATGAGTAGATTTGTTTTAATAGAATAGAAATAAAATAATTTGTCAAATTTGTAAACGTCAATATTTTTAATGTATTTTTGTCACAGAAAAATCTATTTTCTAAGTATGGCTTTTTCTGTAGCTGTATGGCACAGGACTAAAATATTATCTTTCGTTTATTAAAAGTATGACAACAACATTTCTAAAAAAATTATGCTAACTTATTTTTTATGACATTCATCACATTCATTACTCATAAGTTTTAAGAATTTCATAAATTTGTTATTCATATTATCATGATAACATGCACTGATCTAAATATTTTTTAAATGTGTAAAACAATTCACAAATAAATCAAATATTTCTTCGAAGAATATATTTAATTTCTTCAATTATAAATGAATTTAATTTCACTTACTAAGATAATGTTTTTTTAACATTAATTTTTTTGTTTTGGAAATGAACATAATATTATTCACATCTAGATATCAGTTAGTAATCTAAATATTTTGTTCTAATTTAGACGACTGCTCCTGCAGAAGAGGGAACAGAACCCGCTGTAAGTACAAAGATTTCGTTATTCCGTATTTGTAACATGTGGATTTACCTAATTGAGTTTATAGTTTCATTCTTTGTTCTTAGACTTCGTAGATTCAACGAATGGAATTAATAACATACCAGAATAGCTGACTCAAAAAATAGTTATCAGATCAATTGCTTTTAAAATATGTTTAATGGTTTTGCATTTGACGCTAAGTTCTTTTTTCTAAAGATAAGCATTTTGAAATCAACTTCTTTTCAAAAATGAATGAAATAAGTACTTCTTAGTCAACCGTTCCCATATTTAGCTCATTGTAATTTCTGTTTTCTGATTCAAAACATATTTGGAAAATATTTAGGTTAGAGTTGTCTTAATTCGCCACTTACCTTACTAATTTGGTTATTTTAGATCACATGAACAGATTTGCCCCTCATAAATCTTTATTCTATTATCACCGACATAAATTATAATTCTTTTTGTTATTTTCTTGCTAAAATTTACTTTGTGATCAAAATCGAGGGTTATTATTTTTGAATATTTATCGTCAAAAATGTACATTTTATCTGAGATTTAGACATCTTCATCAACTGAAGGTAAATTGTTTTAAAACCACAAAACATTGAGATAGTTGCAAAGTGTGGTAGATATTTTGTTAACAGTTTTACAATATTGGGGAATGTTAATTCGCCACTTTGATACTAATACAATACGTATGTATTATTAGTTTTTCAGATTTTTTAGCCAATAATTACGTACCTGAAATCAATATTAATATTAGAGAAATTATTATCAGCATAATATCAAAATACCTACCAATTCATATAGGTATATATATTTGGAACTTTAATTAATACGCTTATTACTTGAAATCTCTATAATGCCGAAAACAAGGCAATTGAAACGAAAACAATATTCTCTTGATACTATGTTTATTAAGAGTGTCAACTATGAGAACTGTAAATGAGTTTAAAATTCAAATGCTGCTATGGAAAGATAATATCCTTGCTGAAAATTCCTCACCATTGCAAGTCATTGTCCTCAGGCTCTCGATGCTCTCTGGACTAGATCTTTGAAGTATGGACCACTAAATTATCACTCAATTCATTGAAGCAAAAATTATAGTTTCAATTACCTACCTTTTTGAGTGCAGTAAAATTAGTAACCTGGAAATATGTAGATTACTACAAAACACATTCTCATTCTGGTTTTCAGCATTGTGGACTTTATGCAGTCCAAAATGATTATCGAAGCAAAATTCCATTTTCATTTTTTACCAATTAAAGTTTCGTTTTTGAACCTGTGAAGATTGTCTGTTGTATGTAATTATACTTACTAACACTATTTTCGATAGTTATTTCACATAACACCATTTCCATACTGCATTAATAATAACTTAGTAATAAGAATTATAATTTTTCCACTTCATTTTAAAAAAGTGGCGAATTGAGACACATTCGCAGATGTTGTTTTGAGTCAGGATAAATATATTATACATATGTGGTCAATAAATAAATTTCTTGATTAATAAGGCATTTTTAAGTTTTCAAGAATTTTTATTTATAATATATTATTTGAAGTTCTTAAATGGCGAACTATGACGACCCTACCCTAAGTTTTTTAAGTATTTTTCATTGGAAAAAATCCAGATAAGAAAACTTTGAGAATCAATCTCATCAAGCAAAATCCGACTATGTTTATTGAAGATCTCTGAATACTGTAAACCGATTTAGTTAATGTTTCTATCATAGCTAATGTAAATTAGTTTACATTTATGCATGTTTTTTTTATATAATTACACATCAAATAACCTTCTATATTATATTATATTTGATAGAAATGCGTATATTTTATCCATTTATTTTCGTAATTTGATTTGCATTCCTTTTCATTGTTACGTTTTATTTGTATTTTAGGAAGAAGAATCATCAAGTGAGTTTGCATTTCACCATCCATAAAACATTACGATCACGCTAACACTTTATAAACTGTGAAGGTGTAATCTAGCTAGTGAAGAGGCGACCAATCGTATGTAAATGACCAATATGGTTCGAATTCTTGTTAATGCGCAGTATTATACATCAAATGAAAGCTTATTAAAACTGCTTTAATTCTATCCTTAGATCCAAAACAACTCGATCATTTTTAACCAAATTTTTGACTTTTGACGTCAACATGGTCTATTATTACTTTTTTTGACTATATTTTCAGAATGTACAATATTTTATATATCAATATGCTTTTTGAAAAACGTTAAATACACTGCCATTGAATGTGATAAAGTTGATGAATCGTTGGCTCAAAATCTAAAATGACCGTCTCAAAAATCGATAATTTCACGTATTTGGTATATATTTTCAGAATGAAAAATATTTTTTATATCAATATGTTTAAAAAAAGTTAAATACACTCCCATAGAATGTGAAAAAATCAAAATGAAATTTATTTGATGAATAATTAGCTCAAAAATATTAGATAGGCATATCAATATGTTTTAAACTAGAAAGTCCTTAAAGCCTGAATATTACTCCTATCTGCTCAAGATCTCATTTAAGACAATTTAGTATACTTCTAATGTTATTATGTATATTTGATTGTGTAGCTTCTGTAAGACATTAGAGATTCCCAAAGATGCCTATGTTGTTCTGAGAGTTACTGGAAGTCAGATCTTGCTTGTTGTTGAAGGAGTGGTGAACCCCATAGGGGGTTAAAGCTAAGAGAATTCTTGAAGGAAGATATGTGAGAAAACGTTTAAGATCAATAAAGACCTAAGATAACAGTTAAGAATGAAGAGAGAAATGGCCATAAATGAGCTTTATTTAGTTCAAAGAAGACCATAGATAAGAAAGTGAAGATCAAGAAAAGAGTTCGTAGAATGCACGTATAAAAACATGAGCAAAGTAGAAAACTAGTCAAGATGATGGAAGAGATAAGTAAGAAGTAGATGATCAAATACACGGATGATTCTGTTAAGGGTACAAACAAGCAATGGTGATAGGATATGCACCAATTAACTCAATAAAAAATAATAGGTGTACATACTATGTCCCTAGACACTAAATATGAGATAACATTGAACTGACTGGAACCACATTCTTACCTCTAAGTGTTTATTGATTATACTAGATCAGGGCCAAAGTGGCCCATAGTGATTCCGAGAGCTACTGGAAGCTATTTTGCCAAGTGCTTGAGAACCGAACGTGGCTCTAATTACTTCGATATCTCATGTTTAGTTTCTAGGAAGTATAATACTTATGTATATTATTTATTGAGCCCTCGACGTGTTGAAATAGCTTCCAGTAGTTCTGATAACCGGTATAGGCATCTTTGGATGGCCAATGTTTTACAGAAGTTCAGCAATCCAATATACTGGTATTAGAAAGATGGAAAATTGTCTTTAGAATATAAACTGAGATATTGAACTGATTGGAGCCACATTCAAGCTCTAAAGATTTTCAAGCTTAAAAACATTCACATATAAAATATTTTTGAGACGAACATGGAATTTGACCAAACTATTTATCACATTATAACTTTTTTCACAATCAACTTATTTAAAAGCAGATTTATTTATTTATTTTATTGTATTTGTAATAATATACAAAAGGTTAATGCAGGTACGTGTCGAACACTTATGCATAACCGAAAGAAAATACATAACATGAAATTATACATATTCAGAAGTGTCAGATTGTGTAATTATACATTTTGAGTATAGTGTTTAGTACCTTAAAATACTAGATTAAATCAATAAGTAGATACTAATGTTGCGATGTAACTAGCGACATACGAATATAGTAGTGTTATAGTACGTAGATATACAAAATAGTATAATATTATTTTGTATGTTTGGGTGCATACAAGTTATCAATAAATCAAAAATCGAAATGTTTACAGAAAGGTCCTAAATTAGCTCTGTTGAAATGTTTTTAAGTCTCTACAGCATCACAAGGTAGCTGGTTCCAGATTCCAGCTACACGATGTGAATAAAAGTTGAGTTTACTTCAAACTTTTTGTACGATATGATGTACAAAAAGTTTGAAGTTGTGGCCACGAAGGTTTAGGCATGTGACTCTGTGTTAAAGAAATTATTAATCGGTATGTCTATTAGGTTATGTACTATTTTATAGCATAATGTGAGGTTATAATAAATGCGTGTCTGTACTCAAGAGAATGAAGATTAAAGTGATTTAGACTAGATTTATAATTGTCATAAGATATATAAAATATTTTTCATTCCGAAGATTTAGCCAAAATGCTTAACATTATCGATTTTTGAAGCGGCCATCTTGGATTTTCAGCTAACCATTCACCAAAATGATTTCATTTTATCTTTGTCATATTCAATGAGAGTATATTTAATTTTGTTTATATATTTTCCATTCTGAAGATATAGTCAAAAAACGTAATTATAGACAATGACTTCATCAAGGGCACAAAATACGGTTATAAGTAGTCGAAATTTTTAGGTCCAACGATAGAAGTATAGCATTTTTAATAAGCTTTCATTTGATGTATAATACTCCGCATTAACAAGAATTTGACTATAATCCCCTTTGGCTCCCTCACTAACATGACCATCTTCAAATAACTTAACTGATTTGCAAGAAATTTTCAGTATTCATACAACATTTTCTGTTGGTTGTTTTGATTTAAAATCTTTTCTTTTGATTCCCCGAAGTTTATGTAACCACCACCTGTCAAAAATTTACTTTTTATGAAAAAATTGATCCTTATCACCAACCAATGATTAAAGTGCTAGTATTTTATAAGTAACTGTTGATTTTAGAGAATATGTAACATCATGGAGCTCTAGGGTTCAGTATACTTTCGTCGTTTTACTATAATTTACATGCATGTTTTTTGTGGTACTGTATAACATTAATTTTGTTACAGAATCAGATGAAGCCGCAGCAGAAGGGGACACCGAAGCAGCCACGGAAAAAGTAAAATTTATTGTTACTGTACTAATGCTTTCAACTAAACAAGCTCATAAATACATTTACCCATCTCTAATAACCATTTATTCATTCTAAACAATTGTGCAATACTGATTCTAACAAAAAATTAAACTCTATGTAACTAATTATCTTATTTTAATTAGTCTTTCGTGTCACAAAGGGGGAGGGAACTCTACCCTCTGTCGAAATCGCGTTTACCGATTTGAATGAAATTTGTACTACATTCTCTTGCCGATTTTTTATGTACTTTTTCCTCTAACCCCACTCCCAAGGTCACCTGATAGCCGTCTAAAAATATTGAACTTCGGCCAAAATGGACAAGATGTACCTACTTTAAAAAAACAACGATTCAGAAGTCAAATATTGATAAAATAGGTTAATATTTGGTAGATAATACAAACACTACTGTCCCATATACATAAATTACTAAATTTTGAAAATATTCATTGTTTTCAATTTTTGAAAATTTTTATTTTTGCCAATAAAAAAATATCAATTGATTTACTCATAAATTGAGAATAATTTAGTGGAATATTTTCAAAATTGGCATATATGTATATATGTAAACATGAGCCATCTCAAAATTCAATTACATTGTTTTAGATACCTTCTCGAATCTAGATTATAAATCTCAGGTTTCATTAAAATAGGACCCACACACCAAATTTGAAGTCCATTAGACAAACTTCAATTTTTGGAACTGATGGCGTCATCGTCTTCTAGCTCGGACCCCATATTGATTTTTTGTCGATGTATCTTTCCAAACTTTAGCCCTATCAATACCCTGAAGTATGAAATCCTAGAGGGGTAAAACCTCTCCTGTGACCACGGCCTATATTTTTTAGGTGACTATGGGGGTTAATGTGTTCTAGTAAAACTCAATAATCATTTTATGGAAATTTCATTCTCGTGTAAATTCTTTAGTTTTAGGATTTTTTAAAGATATTGAATAGAATAGGAAATGTCTGTTGAATTTATCTTTATTTAAGGTATTTATTGGATACTCCAAACCAATTTTAATAATGTAAATAGTGTTTTGTGTTGGCATAGTAATAATGCAAATGCATCATCAAAATGTTTGACAATTTGTTTAACCAAATTATATCAAACTTTTTATTTTTTATCTTTCGTATAATAAAAATAATTGAAACTATTTTTGAAAGTGGAAATATTTAGAAATATACAGGGTTACAGTTTCTACAAAAATATGTAGGTTACAAGTACAATTAAATAATACTTGTTATTTATAAGTATTGTTAAAAATAATGTATAAAAGAAAACAATTAATTAAAATGTTGTTTTATTAAAGTCATTTTCTGGTTTTTAATTCATATTCATTACATGTTTATCATGGCATGTTATGATTTAAGGAAACGGATCTTTAACTTAGAAGAATACTTCAAGACTGGAAATGCAGCACGTGTATGTGAAGCATGGGTACTTCAATTTCTGAATGAAACTCCGCCTGTGCATAAATCAATATACGATTGTGAGATAAATATCATTGAACCGGAAATGTTGCAGATTCTGGTCCTGTTGGCAAACCTTGTTCAGTAGGTAGAGATGATAATGCTGAGTTCGTTGGTAGCGTCTGCAATTGTACAAAGTCCTTGTAAAAGTGCTAGACGTTTGTCTAGTGAACTTGGAATTGATAGCAGGTTAATCTTGGATACAAACCTTATCATTCAACCTAGTTAAGTGGCTTATAGGAGGATAATTTTGATAGACGTTTACAAATGTATGAAATTTTTATTAGTCAATTTAATGATGATCCTCTTTTGCCAAGTAAAATTCTGTGGTCAGATGAATCCACATTCAAATTGAATGGAGAGATTAATAGACAACTTGTGTCTATTATGAAGCACTAAATCCCCATGTTGTCATTGAGAATCAATTGAACCAAATAGGACCTAATAGTACCTTATTTCTTTGAGGAAACCGTTTATTCGACCAATTATCTCGAAATGTATTTGCTGCCTCAATTATTAAAGAGATTTCGATGTCATTCATTTTATGAAGGATATTGCACCACAAATAAGGTGCGGACATTTTTTGAATAAAACTTTCAAGAATGGTTGATTGGGTCCCCAAAATCACCAGATCTGACTCCCAGTGATTAAGGACCGTGTTTATCCCTCAGCACCAAGAAATTCCATTACACAAGAATTTCATTCCATCAACAATAACAAAACACTGTGTCGCAGTGTGTCAATCAGTATTTTCTCGAATGAGACAATGTATCTGGTAGATATTTCGAACAAATTTGATAACATTTTTATCTATATGTACCTAATGCAATTGGTTGATAATAATTATTTACCTATGCATCCAATACAATTTTTGATAATAAATATTTTTGTAGTAACTGTATCTCTTATTGCGCCCCACCTTGTATTATCTCTTGATTTTTACTAAAAAATGTCAAATGTAATTAGATGGACTAACGGTTTCTTATATGTTTTTATGCAATATAGACAGAAACGTTACATAGACATCTCTTTTTATGTATGTGCACATATCGTTATACAACTTAAGCTATGACGTTGTTTGTATTAATGGTTAATGGAATTTTAATCTATATACTTTCCTAAGACAGACAGTTTAGGTTTGGAATGCCGACAAAATTCTAACTGTTTTGCAGATAGGTTCTCATTTTTTAAAACAAAATTTCTCTCTTTTATAATTTTAGGAAGGCGATGAAGCAGCCGAACCAGGTAAATTTAATAACTATCAACTTCCTTCGACAACGGGATTCAATTTCCTATGAAGCAGTTTAACGTGTGCTATTTCCTTGATATAGGTCTTTAGAAATCAATGTTCTTTAGGGTCTTTCGGATGTCATCTGTCTTTATAACAATTTTTATTTAACAAACAACTGGTTTTTAAATGGAATTAAATGTGTACGCTTGTTCGTTTGTGTACTTTACAATAGGTGTGTAGGTAGGTACATGGAAATTGAAGGGGAAAGAATTTAATTTCTGTCGTATTATTAAAACAATATCTTATAAAAATAAATTTTGTTCATAAATATTTTATTTTATTCCTTGCTTTCAAACAGTTAGTTGAAACTACTAAATCAGCACCGCCCAGTCCTTCCCACATATTCCACTAGTATCGCAAGGTTGAGGAAATAATAATAGGGGCCTGTAACCTCGGGGACATTTTTTCATTCTAATGTTTCTCCATTTGTCGCATGAAGTGATTTAGTGTCTTCC
>JAUYWI010125117.1:0-10132 GCA_034780595.1 Parotoplana pacifica | reverse complement strand
AGACCTCCTGGTTGGGACAGCGCAGCCAGACCTCGACCATGGAGGCACTAGATGGGAGAAACAGACGGATTCCGAATTTGCCCGTGGTGAGGTTCACATCAGGCTGCAGTTCGGCGCCACGGACCGATAAAGTTTCCACCAGGTCACGTGACTCCTGGGACCTGTGAATGTAAATGTAGCTGTCCCGCAGCACCATCCAGTAGCGTTTGTAGTTCTTCAGCGCGAACCGGCGTGGTTTGAAGTATTTGAGATAGCTGGACAGCTCGGGCACATGGTGGACCTCGTTCACAGGTCCCGAGCCATTTCCAGTGATGTTGCCCTCCAAACTTAGCGTCAGCTGGTCGAGCATTGCGTCAATCTCGTCCTGCGGTGTCTCCTCTTCAAAACCATCCGGCTGATCCTGGTCGGATTGAAGTTTGGCCTGCAGTTGAAGCGCAGCAAATACCATCATCTCCTCCTCGGTGCACTCAATCTCATCTGCCAGAATCGACCAGCGAGCTTGCTGGTAAAGTTGGTTGATTCGAACGGCGTCGTACTTTTGATTGAGATCGTAATTGGCCGAATATTTGAACCGTAGAAGCACCACCAGATGCTCATTGGTTGGGTCAATGCCCTGTTCCATTAGGGATTTGGCAGAGTCCAACCAGCCGCCGTTCATGTAAGCACGCTGTGAGAATGTTTTGGACCGCTGCAGACCGAAATGACCAAATGCCTCCATTGCCGAGACAACGGGGCTACGGGCAAACAGAGAATTTTCAGCACCTTCGAAGGCTAAAGAGTTGAGTGACATTGGGATGGCCATCGATGAACTGTTATGATTACCGTTTAGTGTCATATAACCACCAGGACTAATGGGAAGGCTGAGGTTGTTGGGACTTGTTGGCGATGGTAAAGTCATGTAATTGGGCGAGGAAAGGGGCTTCATTGTTGAGGAATTATATCGTGGCAGCGAATCTGAGGTCGGGGGGCCCTGAGAAGCACTCCTGGGCGTACTCATCCAGCCTTTGTGACCGCGAATCGACCCGGTACCAAAGCCAGTACCCAGAGGGCTGGTAGGACCAGCGTCGATATTGATTCGTGATCGGGATAGCGTGGACAACGTTCCAGATTTGCTGCGGCGGAGTGCATCAGGCGGCTGCATGCGACGCATTAGGGATAGTTCCTCGGGATAGCGAATGCCCATGTCCTTACACAGTTGGATCACAACGGTGAACAGGGTTTTGGCAAAGTTGACATTTAACTCCACGATTTGAAGATCGGGCAATTGCACCTGTAGGGGATTGTTCATCCGGAGGAACCGGAGTTGGGAATCAGCTTGCACGCCGTACTGGTCCAGTGTTGACCGGGTGTGGGTCAGCCATTTGTTCCGCGCGGGCCACCACAGGGCATGGTCGGACCAGTTCATTTTCATGTCGATCGAATCGACTAGTTTGAACATAACACCGCCGATGTGCCATTCGCCCATTACACGCAACGTCTTCTCCGCCAGGAGATCATCCACGTGGATCTTTAGCTGCCAGGAGCCGTCCACCGGACCGCTTTCGGCTATCATGTTTCACCAGTGACTGGTTTATTTGTAGGGGGGGAAATCCAGTAATTCAACAGAAAATCGGGAGATCGAATTGATTGAATTACATGCCAACTGACGTACGTCGATACCAAAGTACGTAGATAGAGTTTATGCACATGAATTTAAATATTGTGATGTAGGTTAGTAGAGTATAAAGTGTACTGGTTGATACACTCAGAATAAACAACGCCTGTAGTTGAATTGCTCAAAAAATGGGTACCTTCACTCTCAGTTACACAGAAAGTAAGTAGTATTGGCTAAATCATTTGCTATTTGTCTAAGCTGCAAGTTAGCCTCACAAGCATGTAGAGAATGCACAAACAACTACTTACTGCCTTCCCTCAGCTTAAAGTAAAGTTTAGCTAGAATGCTAGTTTGCATAATACATATCAAGATTAATAAAATTTTGTCGGCAGAGTGTGTTTTTCGCGACGCTTATCTCTCGTCTCCAGGTGGGAGGGAGACACACACAGTCTTTAAAGATCTATTAGAAAAAAAACCTACGCCAGTAGGTAGGTAGGTAGGTAGACACAGCGACGAAATGAATGGCAACTATATTAATTTATTCAGCCAATGAGCTAACAAAGTTAGATCGATATTTGGACTAACTTGCAGAACAATTGTCAACCTACAGAAATAATATAGCTACATAAATTGGGGAAGAGAAAAAATAAGGTTTTAGGTACTTTCCACCCCACGTTCTAGCTGAGCTGCTTGAAGAAGTCATCATTCTCTTCTGCTAACAGCAGTGTCTTTTATCTGGGAGGTATGGCACCCTTATTTTCACTTACATCAATCACACGTAGTATGCAACAAGGTAGACCATAAAAGTATTGGTTATTTTAATAGATATTTATAGACAAATGCATATTCTAGGCGCTTCTGAGGTAGATATTACAATTTGTCATGGGTTTCCCTGCCTGTACCTACCTACCCAATGATCCAGTTTAAATAGCAAAATTAGATTTGTACTACGATCATGGATCATTTCTATTCCAAGAAAAATTTCTCAGAAGACGATCCCTTCATGATATAAAGATAGCAGTTTTCAGTTTTTTTTAAAAAAGAATGACTGTTACGTGTGACTGACTAACTGAGGGTGTATCAATTTTCTATCCAGATCCAGAGTCTATATCTTTAACGCATATAAATAAATGATGCACTGATTGTTTTTGCGGGTTTTTCCGCCAAAGAAATCTTCAATGACCGTCGCAGACCGATTATATTAAACCTTCGCAGACGTGTGGGGGACAATCAAATTTAAAAAAAACTATTTAACGGATAGAATATCTTTAATTTTTCTACTAGTGTCTGTACCCACTAATTTAAAAAAAGTTATTATGTATATTTTGTGGCTACCATTCTCTAGGTCCAATCTACATGCCTGTTTTTTTACCAAAAAATTTTGTATGCAGTACCTAACTGTTCGGTAAAAGTGGTACCTGCATATTTGGTAATTATAGCATTATTACTTCGTTCTATGTATATGACATTTATTACAAATGTTTGAGACTATCGATTTCTGTGCCCAGGATTGCATCCTCATAGTAAATTTTAAAAAAATCATTTTTTATATTAACAGCGCTTTATTTAATAAAAAATAGACAGTTGGACAAAATATACAGAGGGTATCAGGCAACAACAGAATACAAATCGATAGACACGAACTGAAATTAAATTACATACAATGACATAGTGTAAAAAATGGAATGTAGCGAAGTGTATGGTAGGTACATACGTATATTAATCTAAAAAGCAAAAAATAAATTAAATCTATTGTGAATGTGCTAAATGATGCCCTTTTTATATGCATTATAGAAAGTTTCATAATAATCTCTTGACTACCCAAAAAAAAATTATTAAAATTTGTGTCAAAAATTGGCCAATTTTAAAATCCAATATGCCTATTAGATAGGGAATAATTGGAAGTTTTATTATGTGATATAATATAAACTGGTACTTTTAACTGCCTTAAAATAGTGTGCCAAGTAGAAATATCACTGCTTTATCCAAAGTATGAATGTGAGGTCCACTGATTTTGGGACCAGGTCACAGCCGACGCGTCGTTAACAACGAATTGTCGAAAACTTCTATTAACCAAAAATCAATCAAAACGATCTACATCGTACACATTTTCAGCTATTGTAACCCATTTGGGGTCATTTACTTGCTGTAGAAAATATTTTTTATTAGCATTTTCATTTTAGTCGACGCCCAGCCCTACCATGGTTGTCTTCAGATCTTAGGAAAACAGACAAATGTGAGGAATCTCAAAATGTAATGTCTTGTGTTTTCATAATAGATTATAGATCCCAAGTTTGAGCCAAATAGAATATTTCGTTGGTATTTTAGAACCATTGACTTTTTAAAACTCAATTTTACTAATTATAATATTCCCAGACAACTAAAAATGACATAAAATATCAAAATAAATCATTTAGAACCTTCTAGAACCATTTAGAACCTTTTAGAACCATTTAGAACCTTTTGAACCATTTAGAACCTTTTAGAACCATTTAGAACCATTTAGAGTCCTTTAGAGTCATTTAGAGTCGTTTAGAACATTTTAGAACCGTTTAGAACCATTTAGAACATTTTAGAACCATTTAGAGTCCTTTAGAGCCATTTAGAGTCGTTTAGAACATTTTAGAACCGTTTAGAACCCTTTAGAACCAATTTATTTTGAAAACTAATTCACGGACCTGCCCTGGCATGGTGAACTTCATAGATCATCCATAAGTTATGGTGACGTATTCAATTTTGGAAGACATTATTTCTAATGCCTTCCTACTTCTAGATCTAAAATGTGAGCACAGTATGGTGTTTGATTTAGATTGTAGATCTATTTTAGTGATTTTTGCCTAAAAAACCCGACAATCAATAATTTTCTAAAAACAATTTTTATTAATTTGCAGTACTGAATGTCTAACTAATGGATCTATCTATCTACTCTGCAAATTTGAAGTCAATCGCACAAACTTTAATTTATAGTCGTCCTAAACGTCATCTGCCCCAGCTCGGTCTCATTATCGATTTATCGTTTTTAATTAACAAGAAATGAACGTGTTAATAATTAACACCAAATTAAGCTGTCATTCATTAACAGGAAGATACCACGTCATTAATTAACACAAACACAACTTGTCATTAATTAAGAAAAAATAATGTTTCAGAAATTAACAGGAAAAGTGTAATAAACAGTAGAAGTAACGTGTTATTGATTAATCGTAAAAACAACATGTCATTTTTTAACAGGAAATTAACGTGTTACGAAATAACATCAAAACAATGTGTCATTAATTAACAGGAAAATAACGTTTCTGATAACAGGAAAGCTGACATGTGTCGTTAAGGAACACGAAAATAACGTGCCGTTCTTCAACTGGACACTAATGTCTTAATATTTAACTGGAAAATAATCTGTTCTTTAATCTGGAAACTAATTTGGCATGAAATGACGTCTAATTAATCGGCTAATTATCGTGATTTCCTGTGCATGTGTGTAGCTAACCATTGCAACCAAACAGACAGTTTTGCCACACTAACAAATTCAAAGTGTTTTGTTGTACGCAAAGATATTGATCAGTTACAAATTGTGGGCCTTTAACTTTTCACATGTAAGAAAACCCATGAAAACTTATAAGTGGGCAAAAATGATTTAATAAAAATTTATTTAGTAGAATATTGAAATGAACTGCAGAGAAAGATTTTTAGCAACACGAGACAGATACCTACCTACCTAGCTAGCTAATAGAAGTTAGCAAAGTACAATATGATCCAAGGCATTGGAGTGGTACCGAGATTCTAAGCTGGTACTCGTCAGCACTTACTTTTATTTAATGAAATGTAAGCGAATTTCAACTAAATAGTTTGTTTGATCTGGTAGATTTAGCTTGCCTACCAGGGGGGGGGGAGAGGGAAGCTAGACAGTGAGAGTGGTACCTACAAAACCTTCTATAAACCAAATTTGCGAGGTTGCTTCATTTAAAGTCCACAGTTAAAGTAAATGGAATCGATCACAGTGTTGGTTTTGTTCGTTGTTTACCTTCCTCGGGAAACGGGGGACAAAGCACTGTCTCCGGGCTATTTGTTTGTTTGGTTATTCGTCTCGTTTTTGCCATTTAAGTGATTGGTAGTGTTAGTTAGGGTGCGCAGCTGGTCTGGTTGCAAAGCCTCGATAAATTAGCAGTACAGAACAGGTTTTAATTTATAATAATAACATATGGGCTTTGCAACACACAATTTGACAATTCATATTTGTCAGTGCTAGCTGGTGGCAGCTATTACTTCTGATGAGCTTGGCATTATTTAGACAAACTTTTAGATCAACACTGATGATTGTTGGTTCAGTTGTGTGTCTCGTTTTGGTTTTATATCTGCATGTAGGTAGGTAGGGGTACAAGGAAAAGTCCACCCGTTTGTTTGCATAAAATAACAAATAGTTTTCTTATTTCTGCTTATTTGGAAATGCGAGACTTTCGATTTAGTTATTAATTTCATTGCCACACATCGTTAACGGTAGCACTGAATTGCTGAAAATTCGGAACGCTTAATGTATAGTTTATTTAAAAGGAAACGTTGAATGTGTTAAGAGTAATAATAATAAAAACTGCAATACTTTGATAAAAATATACTACTTATTCATACTACTCGCAAGTGATAACTGTTTCGGCCTTGTTGGGCCTCATCAGCCAAGTATAATCACAGCCAGAGCGATATAAAATGTTCGTATATTTTATATCAAAGCAATAGTTGCACATTAAGAGAGAAGTGAAAATATGTAGAAAATGTTCAGAAGAATAAAGTTGGAAAGCCTGTTTTCTTATTAAAAGGGCACCCACGGCTGTCAAAGCAGGTTCTGGCCACAGCTAATGTGCGGGGCCCAATGGCCCATTAAAATTTGGCGCAAGGTCGGGGGGTAGGTTTCTGAAAAACAAAAAATGTGTTAGCATCAGCAGTTCTGATCTGTTCTAACCAAAAGCCGTATCTCTAGTTCAGAAAAAGAATGTTTTGCAGAAAACAACTTCTCAATAATCGATTAACACAATGTAAACTAATTCTATTACACGATAGTTATACCATTTTAATTATTCAAAAAAACACATTGGCTTTTAAAAACTTAAATCTTATGACAAAAAATACATTTACAAAAAATCATGACAAAATTATATATTTGGAGTTACGGCTTTTTGTCGTAGCTTAACAGTATGGGCAGGATTTGAATTTTTTAATTTAAAATTATTTGCTAGTGCATTTTTTAAATTTTCGGTTTTCTCTGAGGAGGCGTATTCAAACAGAGCCATGAGTAGGTACCCATAAGTAGGTATCCATAAGTAGGTACCCATTGTATGACAAAGATTTCCGACATCACTGAAAATAAAAATGTGTACAATGTGAGATATTTCATGTGTTCCTAAATATTTCTCATTTTAGAAATATTTTATCCCAGACAAAATTAACACCATTTTCTGCACAAATTGCACAATACAAAGGGAATCAGACAAAATTAGCTTGACAAATAATTGAAATTGAAATATTGGCTACATCGGAATTAATGCACGTTTGTGAGAACACAATTTTTCTAGTCTAACAAAGTGATTTTATGTACAAAAAATAAAATAATAAAATCTATTGCAATCCATAGATAATGTCACAAACAGAGTGGGCCAAAAGTCTGCGGCGCGAGGCACGTTTGATTAGAAATACGTAATTATTGAACAATTTGCTTTGCAGTTGTGAATTGATCAATATTGTCTCCTCTGATTGGTCAATAATTTAACTTCCCTGATTGGTCAATAATTGGTCTCCTCAGAGAATCATGAGCAAAATTGCTCCCTAACCACACCGCCCGCACCTTCTTCATGCCTTAAATAAGACAGACCGTGCTTTGGTTGGATGAAGCACAGTTTAAACTGAATGTCTACATTAATCGTCCCAATTTCATTTATTGGGCCCATGAAAATTCTCACAAATTTCTTACCCGGCCTCACAGGTGATTTGCTTCTAGGGCCATTCTTTTTTTGATGGATATTAACTTTTTGATATCTTATGAAGCTATGTTGGAAGACAAATTGTGGCCAATCATATCGCAACGTCCTGACTCAGATGTGTTAATCTTCCAGCAAGACGTGACTCCATCCCACTATTATGATCTGAATGTTAGGACATGGCTTGATAGACGTTTTCCAAAACGCTGGTTGAGCAGCCGTGGACCCATAGAATGGCCCTCGCAATCAACGGACCACACACACCTCCATATTTCTTTCTGTGGGGCTATTTTGCAAGACAAAATATTCCACCATGGAAAGCCATGGGACATCGCACATTCAAAGAAAATTATTAGCGCAGAATGGGTAACAATTACGACTGAATTGTGTCATTAAACGTAACAGGAAAATGGTGGACACACTTTGAAATGCTATAAATTGATATAATAACATCTTAAACAGATTGTATGTATTAAATTGACCAACAATAAAATCTTATTTCTAATAAATATTGCGTCGGGCTGAAGCCTTTTGGGCCAGCCTGTATATTAGTAGTGCATATAAAGTAATCTCTGCTTACGGGAAAACATGGAATGTTTAAATTAATATAATCTATGAATAACATTTCCAAACGCGCATTATTTTCGATATTAGCTTATACGTTTTATGATACAACTAACATTATTTTCTATCTATATAGTTAAAATGTTTCTAATAAATATAGGCTCACCCGAAACAAATGACTATACCAAGAAATAATCTCACCCGAAGCCTTGCTGGATCCACTTGAAGATCCAGCTTCCATGTGCTCTGAACAACAACAACCACAGCTTTAATCTACGCTCCGGCTGAATATTGCTCAAACACTTGCAATGGTAGCGCCCATACCAAAACAGCTGATGTGGCCCGCAACAACGCAATGGGAATCGTCACAGGTTGATTTAAATCTACGCCCACTGACCAATTCCTTATCCTCGCAGGCATCAAAGCTCCTCTCATTGGCGTAGAGACAAATATCTTGCAACCTTGTCATACAAAGCATTCGTCTCTAATCTCGTCAACCATCGAACACAAGGGCAAAAAGATCGTGGACAAGGGAGAGATGGGCGATAGAATGGTAAGAAACACCGCCTTGTCCACTGATGCGACACGTACCCACACAAACAAACAAACCTCCTGGCCATCACCTTCAACGGCATTGCTGGCCTTGGACGCTTTCCGAAGAACATGGCTCAAAAGGGCCTTACTACAGATCCTTCTTGTCCTTGCGGTGTACCGGAACTTTAGGATACCCTACTTTCATACCATCTGATGGAGCGGAGCTCATCCAACTGAACAATGCAACTATCAAGTGGTTTTTTGCTACTGTTACGTCATACACTAACAACAACAACCAAGTTCATATGATCAATATAGATTGAAAGAGCTTTTTTTATTCGATCCGATGTAAATTTGGAAAGTTGTTTGTCCAAAGACTGTGAAACATCATTCATATTGTCAAAATTCCCTTCTCGAGAAGCTTCCCCATGGAGTCTTGGAAAGATGATATATCTATCAGATAAATTTCAGCCTGGAGAATAGGTAAGTTGTTTGAGGAGTCGTATGTTCATATCATGCACTGCATCTAGTTAATTTATATTATTATCTATGTGTCATTCCTATCGATTAATAAAATTCTTAATTTAATATCTATGGATTATGCTGTATTTGAATATTTTTAAAACCGTCATTTGGTCAGGTTGTACGTACTTATTTACACAATAAAATGATGCGTAATTCAATTTCAATTGTCGGGGTTACTTCGTCTGATCCATATATAATATCACAATTGAGACCAAAAAAAATTAATTTTGTCTCAGATGAAAAAATAAGAAAATAATATCTCCTATTATTTAACATATTCGTCCCATTTACCGAGCAAAGACATTCAGTAGTACATTTGTAGTTGGCTATATACTGATTTTTTGTAGATCACAACCAGATCGACTAAAACCAGCTTGACGACATGAAGAAGTACAACATTGAACGTGGGTGTTGCTCTTTGGTAGTTGGTACATTTTATGGATCATTGATGGGTAATTATATAAATGTCAATTATAAGCTAATTTAATATCTAAACGATGATAGGTAACTCCTACTTCGCTCTACGCAAACAAGATGGTTCCTGTCGCTCATTTGGTCCAATATCCTTATTTTTAGAGATGATTTGTTTATAAATATCAACAAATGTTCATGATGTTATTACAAAGAGGTACATTATCGACAAAATGCGTCAATATATTTAGTTAAAATCTGTATGTAGCTTTTTTTATGGTCATTTATTTAAATATTTCTATTTAGTAGCAATTATGATCTCATCAATAAATGTTTACAGCGGAGCTTTGGAAGTATTTTTGAGTAGGTATCTAAAAAACAGCGCTTTCACCCAAAGTAATGTATATTTAAACTTACTATATCATCATCATCATCATCAGTAAGAGAGTGTGTCTATCTCACATCAACTCGGGAGGTCTGGATTGCTGCCTTCCACTCATTCCTGTTGTTCATCAAGGTCGCGAGTTCTGCCACGCTTGTA
>JAUYWI010125106.1:0-10132 GCA_034780595.1 Parotoplana pacifica | reverse complement strand
ACCTGAAGTTCTTCATAAAATGTTTCAATATCTTCTTCCAGGATGTGATGTTGTTGGAGCGTAAACTTCAATCAGCGTCAGTAGAATAGGCCGTGTACTCAGTCGACAAGTAACGATGCGGCTGGAAATGGTAAAGTAACTGATTAGACACTTACTGACTTTACCCTGTAGAACAATAGCAACTCCTGCTGCCGGCTTCTACTTCCGCTATACACAATTAGGTTGTCCCCAGAACAGGAGTGTCCAGCATCATTCCACTTCACCTCACCTCGCACAGGCCTGTGATGTCGATATCCAGATGTTCCAGCTCTTTAAGCAGAAGTTGAATCTTTCTTGGCTTTAGCATGGTTCTCATATTCCAAGTAGCGCAGTGCAACGGCTTTTCCCATTCCCAACAACAGCTGTTGCATTCCTAGAATTTTTAACAGCCAAAATTGACATCTTTACCCTATTTTTAGTCTAAATTATGTATTATGAAGTATTCTTTTCTGATCAATATTTTATATTTTAAAAAGTCGAAGCTATTACTTATTCTTTCTCTATGATTCTACCCAATGCTGAATGCAACTTTCAATCATTGTGAGTTTAACCATTATCTACCCGAAATGGGGTCAATTTGACCTCAGTATAAACTAAGCTGGGAAACATGTAGCAATTATCCCATAAGTACAAGGAACTTTATAAGGTACGATAAATCATAACTAATATGAAAATAATATAATCAAAAGTATTTTATATAAAATAATAAAGTTTAATGGTGTCATATCATATTGACAATGGGGTCTCAGAAAAACAATGACCATTAAGTTTTCCAGACATTCTGGCAGTTGATTTTAGCAAAATTCTCAGACATAATGAAAAATTTGGAGACCGTTGGAGAGGCTGCCAACAAAAACCGCCATCCTAAAACTTCACGATCTCTCGGCTGGTTTGATAACTCCGGCCATGTGTTACTGCTACTGCCAGAAGAGGCACATCATTAATTGACTGGGACAAAGATGGGAAAGTCCCAACTTGACTCGATTTCCGGTAGATGATGGCAAACTCTAAAATTGGGTAGACACCCCTATAAATTTTGTTGGTAGATGAGGTAAAGCATTTGAGTCGAGTACCTACATAGTTAGTTGCGTCAACCATATTGGAAACTATCTATTTATTTGTGTTTTTTTAAATTTCAGACTGTGGGTGACAAAAGAAATTCAACGGCTGTAATATTTCCAGTATACATAATATGTTATTACATAATAGGGATGTTTTCTTTATATCTTAGATTGATACATTGAAAAAAGATTTATTTCTTCTTTTAAAAAAAACAATGCATTAATTTTGTATATAATACATAGAATAATTCTAAACTATTTATTTATGTATAATAATATTATGTAAATACAGTTTGACTCAGAAAGACGGCCATAGTAACAATACATGAAAAGTTAACGACAAACTAAAACGGCTCAAAATTCAACTACTGAGAAACCGATCATTTTTCATAACATCTTTAAGGCACCACATAATTACATAAAGTATGTAATTGAAATTAAATGGATAATAAAGTACAACCGCTTTGTCTTGTGAATTCTTCAGGTATAAATAAAGCTAAGTCATAGTTACATTTACAAATGCCTACAGAGGGTTGATGAAGTCTACCAATTCTACATATATAAAAGTTATATAAAAGTTATATAAAAGTTATATAAAAGTTATCTCCATCAACTTTATCAACACTGTATCCTGGAGTGTAGGTAGGAATACATTTGTAACTATGATTTGTGCCAAGGATTAAACTTTATAATCGAAATTTCAATTACTTTAATCTTTAAGAAAATCGATAATTTGTTTGTTTGAAAAAGTCTTCTACAAGTACTTGTGTACAAAATTTTAACCCAAACGAATATGATTTTCTGAGAATGATTGTTTACTCATATTTTTCACTGTTAAAAATGGCACTGTTTTTTTGTTTTTGCAAAGCCTTGTATATAATGGGAAAATTGATTTGTGTGACTATTTAAATTTCAATATTTAAAAATATTAAATAGATCGGATATACAGGCGGTACACTAACTAATGGCCGGCAGTATAATATTAACATTTTATAAGTAATCAGAATACAACTGTAACAATATAAGTAAATAAAACAATAAATTGCAGTTTAGAAGAAGCGTTATATACAAATTAAACATAACAACCATTATTTTAAACCACTTGCGTCATGTGGATCACCATATCATCCAATGCCTTGTTCATACATTGGAATGAAATGAGGCAGTTGATCAGTTAGAAAATTTGTAATCATCCGCTGATTGGAAACATGGTCTCAATGATTGTAAGAAATGTAGCAGTTTAGAAAAATGAGTTATATTTTGCCGGTCATTTTTTATTGTACAGCCTATATATGTACATATGTATAGTAATAAATGTTATTGGTAAATCTAACCAACGTTGAAGGCTATTTAATTATGTACTTTTGCTAACTTTTCTCATTACTTAAAATAGATTTTCAAAAAATGAAGAAAAAGCACGCACGTAGTTTAAGACTGTGATTTTACGAGTAATTACATCCAAATTTTTTGAAGTTGTTCCTGAATAATTATTTTATCTATTTATAAAATATATTTGTTGGTAAAAGATCAAAACGCAAAGAGTTCAAACAACACAATATTATTAAAAAATGGTAGGTACAAGAAAAACTGAGATTTATTGTTCATTCCTAGATACATACAGTAAATACATTTTAAATAAGAATTTCCATAGTGTATCATGTGACTTTTTGTACCACATTATTAATTATTTAATGAAATAAAAAATACTATCAGAGATCTAGTAGCGTATCCTTCCTTTCAATTTTCTATACTCAACCTAATACATTGTAGAGCGGCACTGGTTTTGTCCACTATCAGCTGTGCTGCTACTTAAAAAAAACACTCAATATCTGCAAAAATATCTAGATTGAATAGAAGTCTTTTTTTATATACCTACCCCTAAATCAGAGTTCCACAAACCCCGTTTTTAAGGCCATTGGTGGCCTTTAGATAAGGTCTAGTGGCCTTCAGAGTGAATACAAAAAATATGTAATGTGGCCATTAAGATCATCATTGTAGCCTTTCCAAGAATTTGTGTGACCTTCAGAATGTGGTTATACAAAGATCTCAATTCCTACCAAACTTTAGGCGACATAGAAATACCTAAAACGCTGGCTGCACTTTTGACGTCTACATTTCTGTCTATTATCTTTACATTTTAAAATTAATTTGCTAAAATGATTTTATAATTGATTTTAACTGACAGTAGCCTTAATATTAAATTTTTGGCCTGTATCAACAATAAAAGTTTGCGAAACGCTGCCTAAATAAGAATTCTTTGTGGATGATGCACAACATAATAAGTCTACTTGTAATAGTTAAATTTTTGTACATATTATCAATATTAAGTAATTTATATTTTGTTGGGTAAGAATTTTGTACAGATATTATTGATTGTATTACATATTGCACAATTTGTTAAATAGTTCAAAAGCTGACATTTTTCCATTTTGGATTTTTACTTTGCTCAGTTGGAAATCAAAGCATATTTTTTCACTTTCAAAAGAACAATTTAGTGGAAATTTCAATAACAGTGTCTACTCGTAATTCACAAAATAAACAAACAGTACACTTTGCTAGTAATTATGGTATATCGATGTGTGTTGTAATTTATATTAAAATAAAAACTCTAATGATTCTTTTAGAATTTTTGAATACAAAATTTAGTCTTTTTTAGGCAAATTGTGAGACTCATAATTTAGTTTTTGCCTGAAAAGTATACGGGATCTGATGTAAACGCTGATTAATTATTTATAATTAAAGGAATTCAACAGGTCGCTATAGATAGGTAATTCCTACTCGTCAGATAGCGGAATTATTTTTTTATATAAAAATAAATGGCCAAGTTGGTAGTTGAAGTCAAGAAAATCTAAGAGCTGTATGTTTGTTAAGTCTCCCAAAACTTTAGAAGCGAATTCGCCGATTTAAATACTTGAGGTAACAAAATAAATCAAGTTGTCTACCTACTACTTTTAGTAGACAGTGATCTATTAGTATTCTATGAAATCTATTTACATTTTATATAAAAAAGTTTCCTTAAAATCTATCTAAAAAGTCACTTGTAGTGTCTATACTTTACAGTGATCGATAATAGTCCCGTGCTACTAGGTGCATCATTTTACCTAGTATTCGTAAAATACCTATTTAAAATGTAAAAATATTCAAAAGAATCTAAAAATGCCTATCAACCTTATTATAGTAAAGTATGGAACTATAAATACCGGTTTTATGACATGATTAATAAATATTACTCATACTACTTGCAAGTAATATAATGTAAAACCAAAAACTTTAATAAAAGAAGTATAACATGTTTTTACCTAAAGAGATTTCCGTGAATGTAGGATCCCGATAATGGGTATTGTGTAATTTTACTAAATTGATGGGTCATCCAAAAAACTAACACCTTGATACAATCACATTTCTAACAACTTTGTAAAATGGTTATATAAGATCCTTTTTCTAATCAAAAGTTTTTCTTATTTAAAATAATTATTGCTTAACTATGAAAACATTTGTTTAATATCGATTCTTTGAATGCAATAGATAGATACAAACACAGATCAGAGACATACTTGGCAGAGTATTTATTGAATGACAAATTTAAAAAAATTGACGGTTCCAGATAAATTATAATTGATAGATTTTCCAAACAATTTATGGATAAAAAATTAGGAAATAATTTTTTAAATTTATAACCAGTCTTACGTTTTATAATAATTTTTTAATGCAATAATTTTTTAATGCAATTTCTAAAAATCGTAGGTACTTTTTTTAAATTTAAAATTTTCCTGCTAACTGATGATATACATACTTAAATTAATAGATTATATACATACATATCTAACTGGCTATTCGAAAGAAATAAGAAGAAATTCCAATGAGTTGTAGCATTGTTGTTACCATAGAAATAAGTATGTATATCTATATTTCTATGGTTATCACATACCTATGTAGGTACCTATAAATTAAATATTTTTACAGAGTACATACAGTTAATTGTTAAAATAGATGTTTTTTTATTTAATTTAAATTATTGATAAATAAATATTTGTTCTAATTTTCTTTTAACTTTAATATTAGGTAGGTAATTATTTTATGGCTTGGAAAGTTAATTAATAAAATACCAACTTGAGACAGAAACATCGAACAATTATTACTTTGTTTAATGATTTTTACACCATTTTTCTGATAAGAAATGTAATAAATGAGGAAATATTTCTACTGGCGAAATTAATTTAATTAAAAAATAAATCAAATTTCTTTCTATTTTAAGGGGTAGCTGTCTACTTTTCTTAATTAGATTATCATATTGCGTTAGGTACCAAAAGGTATGGGAAAATGTAAAAACAGAACCATTTAAATTTCATTTAAATACCTACTAATAAATGATTTAAAATGTTGAAAGTGACAAAAGTTTGATCTTAACAATATTGTATGAATAGTAAAAATAATTACCTTTTATTTTATTAATAAATGAAATTTTTAAATTTTTTGCAGTTAATAATAAGTTTTGTTTATGCTATCATAATGACTGAGGTATTCTTCTATCAGTAGCAACGTAAGGTCCTACTATGAATGAATTGGGGTGGATTTGTGGGACACAAACTAGCCTCTCGATGGTTGCAAAAACTACATCACCTATTTAGATACAATTTTCAGCAAAAGGAAAAGTCAGGTCTGCTACGACATATTATATCAAATTGAGGGTATCGCTTACGTGCATCATGGAAAATATATATAAGTCGTCATTTTGGGTGTATCTTTTCAGAGTTTTTGGCAACTTTTGGAAAATCAATTTTAACTTTGAAGTATTATAGCTCTAAATCCAAAAAAAAAAGATTTTAACAAATATTACCTCATTAGAAAGAATAATTTGATATCTACACAATAATGTCAAAAGTTTGGTACGGTTTTAATTTTGTCATTAAATGTTGTAAAATTCTCTTTTTTTCAAAAATGCTTTTAGTCAGACACCAATTGTGGCCAACCAAAATCTTCATTTGATAAAATTACATATATGTTGGTAAATAATTAATCAGGGAATCATCCTTTTATATATTTAATCAAACTTAACTTTAACTTTAGGTAGTTTTTTCTTTAAAAAAGGTAAAAAGACCAACAACATTTTTAAAAATTTTAATCATGATGCCAAATTGTTCAAACTTGGATAAATTAAATCAGGATAAGGTCATACCCACCGAAATTAAAATATGAAACATGTATTCTAATCCATGGAAACCCATCATCATGTAAAGTAAAAGTTTGTCAAAATTCGACTCCTGGTTTGATTAATTTATTCTAATAAACAAGCATACCTATGCGAAGAAAGAAAGATCCTCAAGAAAAAGTGCCAATACTGCCAAAACAGCACTTAATGCATTTTTGCTCAGATTTTAACTAAAATAAACTCGGACAACCAAAAAAAAAACTTAAGAAAAGATTACCAATGAAATGTTCAAAGAACTGTCATCAGAAGATGATCAGGCGCTTCTCCACCTAATCAACCTTTCTTGGAACACAGGCGTGTCACCAGCATCTTGGAGAATAGCAAGAATAATTCCAGCACCTAAGAAAGGGAAGCCCTAGCAGCTACAGACCAGTCAGACTAACCAGATATGTAGATAAATTAAAGAAACACTCGTTAGATGAGAATCCAACATTTCAGTGAAGAACGGCAACTCTTCTTCAAATCCCAATCAGGCTTTAGACAAAGGAAAAGCACCGAGATCAACTTATCCGCATTACCAAGGTATACTTGATGCGTTAGAAACTAAGAAAAAAAACATTCTTGTCCTCTTATACTCGTACTTCTGTCAAGCTTATGATCCGGTCTGGAGGAATGCATTAATTGTAAAGATGTCCAAAATGGGTATACCTTTGAAATGGTCTAAAGGCTTCTTATCAGATAGAAGAGCTACTGTAAGGTGGAATGAGACTAACAGTAAAGTGAAGATTATGAGTAAAGATCTTCCCCAGGGTTCTGTACTTTCTCCCACATGGTGACTAATTTACATTAATGACATCATAAACAGGATCCATCAGAATAAACAACTCGACTGCAGCTTATATCGGATGATACAGCCATACTAAGTTCAGAAAAAAAGCATTGAAAAATACACAGAAAAGGTCCAACCAGCACTGAATGAAATATGTAGTTGGTCCAAAAAGTAGAAAGTAGAGCTTAGTGGACCCAAATGCACCTACTCCACTTTTACCTTGAACCTGAGGGAAAACAATGGCAAAACACTGGCTGATACATGGTTACAAGATAAGGACATACCATATACCCCCAGTAAAGTCCCATTGGAAACTCATATTTTGTGTGCCCATGCCAAAAGAAAATTAATAAGCGAATGGCCAAGAAGCAATTTAGCTAAAATTGCCAGAAAGACTTATGGTACTCGTACAGAGATCTTGAGAACCGTATATATAACTACGACTAGAGCAGTTGCAGACTATGCAATCGGAATTTTGGGAGCCACAGCCAAACCCTCGACTAAGAAAATAGCGAACAGAATTATTGTGCTTATCATTGGATGCACCAGAATGATTCCCATCAATACGCTCCTGCAAGCATTAGAGCTAATGCCCATGAAAGCTAGAACCAGAGAAATAGCAGCGATTCTTTATGAGAAATGTATGAGAAAGGAACCAGACGACTCAATCAGAAGGATTGCTAGCAAGATGACCCAGCCTAGACTTAAAAATAGAGCACACGAAGCCCACCAGAGAGAATGTAGAGAAGCGAGGAGAAACAAGGAAATTGCCCCAGAACCACCCAATGAAGAGGCTACATTCCCACACAAAACATGCTGTCGCAGATCCACAGAACGTACTTGTCGAGAGGCAGGCCTATGCGACAAAGCCAGAGAAAAAACAAGCAACTGCCTAGAAATTCAGCCATGGAACATCAAAGGCAATATGGAGAGAATTGAGTTCCACACAGGCATACAGAAAGATGCAAGCAGAAATTAGAAGGACGGCAGCAGAGGAAGAGCTGGCGAATCTGCCACAAGCAGATATTGAATGTTGGACGGATGGATCGGAAGCAAAGGGGGCTTTTAATGGAGGCAGTAGAGCACTCATCAAAATTAATGGTGACTGCATCGAAAGAATGAAACCAGTTGGCAGTGTGTGTAGTAGTTTTCGAGCAAGCTAATTACCCTAGACACAGCTCTCGATTATCTCACCATGTTAGAAAACGACGAGAATTTGAGCAATATCCGTATATGAACGGACTCGAAATCATCCCTAATGAGATTGGCGGCTGGTTCAATCGATCAATCAGATCATATTTGTTTGGGAAGATATGGAATATCTGTGATATCAGCAACAACTATAACATCATTCTTCAGTGGGTCCCCAGCCACTGCAATCTTATCGATAATAAAAAAGCAGATAGACTAGCAGCAATAGCAACAAGGCTGGACCAAGCCAACACTGATCTTGATCTGACAACAGCCAAAGCAGGTGTGAGCAGAATTGTTAAACAGAAGTGAAAAGAACGACAAGAATGATAACATCTGGTGTAAGACAGAAGGCTCTAAGAATGGAAAGAAGACGTGTAGTCTGAAAGGCAGAAAGAGACACGAAGCGGTGACCTATAAGCAACTTATCGCTGGGTGCTGTCCTATTTTGAATAAGACATTGCACCAAATTGTGAAGAATGCGGTGTCCTAGATGATGTGACCCGTGTCCTAACAAGGTTCACAAGAGCGGCTGGAATACGTGATGAGAACCTCTTTGGCTTGAACGCCGGCATCGCGGACGTCATGAAGAGTCCAAACAAGTCCATGCGCATGCTACGGGTGATGGAACGGATATCGTCCACGGCTTTAATATGCACAAGGTGTAGCGCATGGCTGCTACTTGGAGAAGAAGAAGTGCCTAAACAAGCGGAAAAGTAAGCAGGTATTGTAATGTGCTGCACTGTTATGTTTTGATTGGGACTGATTTTCGAATCAATTTATTGTAAAAACAACGAAAACAAGAGAAAGTAAAAAAAATAATGTTTTTAAAAGCAATGTATGAATTAATGCAAAATGAATGAACAAAACGCAAAAAAGAACGGAAGCAAAATTCTGTATGTGTTTTGTATATTTGTTATGGTTAAAGTTAACTTAATAGATAGGTAGATCAATACATACATAAAAAGTAAAACAAATTAAGTATTTCAACTTCACTAGGTATGTAGTTTCATTGGTCAAACAAAAGAGAACGAAAGAACCATGACTTCAACTTGAATTAGTGTTATCATATCTGGACCTAAATAAAAACCTTTTTTTCACTTTTTGTGTATGCATTGATCTACCTATCTGTTAAGTTAACTTTAACCATATCAAATATACGAAACACATTCAGAATCTTGTTTCCGTTTTTTTGCGCGTTGGTCATTCATTAGGTACCAATTTATACATTGTTTTTTTACTTTCCTTAGTGACCATGCCTAACTTATGAAGCCCAACAAGGCCGAAACAGCTGTCCTGGGCTATCATTTGCGAGTAATATAAATAAGTAGTATATTTTTAAATATTACTCTTATTATATTTAATCAATAATATGTTTTAAGTGAAAAACGTTTTAAACAATATACCATAGAATGATTTATTTATTTTAAAACCTAAATTTCCTTGTTTACTTGCCAACAAAATAAAGCAAACTTATTTCATTCTTACGTTTTAAAGAGCTGAACAAATCGTCTACCATTGTTATAAGCTAGGAAACCGTGGTACCGTGATCATAGGCTGCCATAATAAAAAGAATCTTGAATCTTTGATACTGCACCTCAAGATGTTCGTCTACCTCACTTTGAAGAACATCAGTTTGTCCTTCCCGCCATGATGGACATGAAAAGAAGCTGAGTGCCCGAAATATGTCATTCGATTCAGTTTCCGGGTCTGTTCCGTTAATACTGCAGCAATCAGTTGGTTGTATAGGGTGTTTCATAAACTATTTCGTTTTATTATAGAAACTTTTTTTTTTTAAAAGTGGAAATATATTTAGAAACACATATAGATATATCATAATATAATACCTTATAGCAAAGTATG
>JAUYWI010125095.1:0-10132 GCA_034780595.1 Parotoplana pacifica | reverse complement strand
CAATTTTATGAATAAACATGGCCTTTTAAATACTTTCTTCTTGTTTATTTTTCTCCTTAAATTACGTTTCTCTAAATAATTATTACTCTATGGTTTTAACATTGTTTAATATTTTGAATTTCAATTTCAATTGCAAAAGCCAGAGAAATTTAGAGCAAAAAGCGATATTTTGGCAGTACACAGCAACATTCTGATTTAAACGTTGTATAATTTCGGTGTGGCTCAATATTTTCTAGAATCCATCCAGATTCAATTTTGGTGTAAACCACCAAAAGTAAAGTCGAACTGGTCTACAGAGAGCGTTGGTATGTACCTACCAGGCTTAAGGTGCTCTCTTAAAAATAGTGTTTGGCCAACAATTGGCAAAATACATTTTTTACCAAAAAACAATAAATCCCCTCAAACCATTAAATATATCGGTAGATTTACTGCAACCCAATTCAACCATATCAAACATCAATTATGGTTCATATAATTGAATCTATGGTCGGTTGGGATATCAAATATTGTACATTTTTCTATCAGTTTAGTAAACATCCTATCTGTCTATTTCTATTATCTACAGTAGGACTTATAGTAAAATTATAAACATAGAGATAGGAAATAATTTTGAAAAGGAAGTTAAATTAATCGATCTACTCTCCAACTTTTTTTTGTAAAAAATGTGCACAAAAAAAATATTGAAAACAGCTGGTTTAAAGCATATTTTTTGGTTCAAATCTTTGTACCTACATTAATTTGGAATTCATACCCATCATTTTCTGTTAACCAGACTAAGAGTGTAGGTACAGGGTGTCCCAAAATTTTTAATGAATCATATTATCAACAACCAGATCTCTATTACTAATATTAGTCTAGTAAGCATAAAAATTAATCAAGTCTACATAAAATTTTTATATACCTAGATGGATTTTTAGTATTCTTTAATAATTTTTAGTGGATTTTTACTGTCTTTTTATTTAAATTTAATTTAGTACCTGAAATTCAAGGGAGATTATGGGACCACCTGTATATTCCGGGTTTTTAAACATTAATTAGACGGAGGGTGTTTTCAAAGAAATATTCCTTTGATCTTAAAGTTGCCTTTGACTCTAAAGGTCACGTGAAGGAGCTAAGAAAAATTGAATTTTTATGGAAAAATGAAAGCTGTACTTTTTTCTACAAAAATAGATTCTGGAGTCAAATGTGTTGTTATACATTTGGATATTTTGAAAATATTGAGTTTTGTCTAGGTACATTGTATAACTTGAGAGTCAAAAAGTTTTGAAAACTTTAAAAAAAACTTTACCAAAAAAAGAAGCTATTAAATTCCAAGGTAGGAACATCATTTCAATTCTAAGGAATTATCAGTTTTCATAAATTCCAAAGTAATCATCCGTTTTTTTTTTAAATTTAAGTACATCAGATAAAACCCAAAAAATCAAGCAATTTCATATCCCAATAAAATAGGATAAAACTCTCGTGTAAAACAGAAACAATGCAACAATTTGATGCCAAGTTAATACAATTGTTAGACTGTCATGGCGTTTTGAAATCATAGAACTTTTACCGAATAAACTCAAAGGCCTTAGGAATCCATAGGAAGTTACTGAACTAATTTTTTTTTTCTGAACAACAAGTAGCATTTTTGTATATTCATCCAGACAGCATGCCTGCAGTCCAATTCGAACTTGTGTTTAATGAACAGATTTTACAGAAATGATGTACAAAAAACAAAATGTTATAAATGTCATGCACCTCACTGTTGAATTAATTCTATTCATTGTTTTTTTTTCTGAAACGGAATAAAACTATGGGTAGTATGGAAGTAAAAAGAAATATAGAAACATTTGATTTCATACAAAAAATCAAATAAAAATGTCAACTTTTGTCAGCTACTTAGATATGTACATCGCTTTACCAAACAGATTCTGTTTAAACTATATTTAATTAATCTCAGGAGCAAAAGCTCATTCCTTAAAATGGAATTCGAAAATTAAAAAAATACAACACAACAAGCATGACATGGCAGCATTTGTTGCTTTTCTTAATTAACAAACCTCTACTCCTATTGAGCTCAAACAACAAATTCAATGCTTTGTTTTTATTCAGATTGTTGGTATATTTTGCAACATATCACAACAACCTGAGTTGGTGTAGTTGGAAAATTTGGTGAAATTTAGTTATTGGCATCGATTCTAATTCATCATCAATAGTAATATCGATAGTCCTTTATCGATACTGATATCAATAGTCCTATATGGATACTGATATCAATAATCTTTTATGGATACTGATATCAATAATCCTTTATGGGTACTGATATACATAGTCCTTTATAGATACTGATATCAATAGTCCTTTAACGATACTGATATCAATAGTCCTTTAATGATACTGATATCAATAGTCATTTATCAATACTGATCCTTTATCAATACTGATATCAGTGGTCCTTATTGATACTGATATCAATAATCCTTTATCGATCCTGAAATCAACAATACTTTTTCAATACTGATATCAATAATCCTATATGGATACTGATATCAACAATCCTTTATCGATATTTATATCAATAGTCCCGTATGGATACTGATAGTAATAATCTTTTATGGATACTGATATCAATAATCCTTTAAAGATACTGATATCAATAGTCCTTTAACGATACTGATATCAATAGTACTTCATGGATACTGATATCAATAGTACTTTATGGATACTGATATCAATAGTCCTTTATGGATACTGATATCAATAGTCCTTTATCGATACTGATATCAATAGACTAAGAATTATATTGATAAAGCCTTTGGCGAAATATCTATTTAACAATATATTTTATATTTTTGATCTTTTGTCCATTTTATTTTACATTATATTATCCAAGATCATGGTGACTAACATTAAGAATGGATGACCTAATGTTAAAATTTTAATATGCTTTATGCAATACTTTGTGTGACATTATTCTTCTAAAATAATTTTTTTATCTATAGACTTGAAATATCAGAAATAGGTCAAAGTAATGCAACGCGATTTTATTTACTGATATACAAGTCTCAAATTAAAAAAATGAACAGATAAACCATAAAATCCTATTATCAATGCTTCTGTATTTCTTTATCTATAGATAGAAATCTTGTATTCATCTGCAATCTATAGTAGGTATAATTGAAATCTGTGTATTCATCAAGCTACAGTTATATAAAATATCTTAACTTTGCTGAACACATTAAATCAATTAATTGTAAAGCCATAAAATTAATTTATGCCTTCTAATAGCCAGCTTTGAATAGACATGAAAACAATGCTTGTTGTGATTCGATATGATCTATGGCTTTCAGTGAAAGCCGTATCTTTTTAGAAACCGTTGAAAATAAAATGTTTTACTTCAAAATTATACATAATTATTTATATTTCATCCTCATCCTCAGATGTTAATTGATTATATCGTAGAATATTTCGGAAAACTGTTTTTTTTTAAATTCAGAATCCAATTTATTATTTAGACCGTAGATTAACAAATAGACGGTATCTCGTCCCGTTGGTGTTGTAGGTGTTTCTTGTTTGAAAGCCTAGTGCTGAAAAGTTTCACCATATATATCAAATATGTAAACCATCAAATATGAAAACCATCAAAAATAAACAGAGACTGAGTATAACATAATTTCAAAATAAATGGTTTTATTAAATATATTTCAATTTCTTTGCTATTTACAAAGAATGGAATAATGTTTCTATAAAAATATTCCCACAGATTCTCATGGGAAAAACCAAACCCTTTTAGTATGTTTCAGTAGGTATAGACTTTAAAATTATATTTAAGCTTTAATCAGAATATCTGTTCTCAATAATATAGACAGTTAATATATCAACTCTATATGATGTTTCTGAGTGAAGTTTTACTCGTTCTAAAACTAGAAGGTAGACACCTCAAATTGAATTTATCAAATTGTTTGACAGATGACAATCATTCTGACCAAAAATTCAAGGCAAAGGTTTTAGTCAAAAAGTGCATTCTATAGCAGCTATGCTCGTCAATGGACAAGAATTTCTTTTAAATTAACCGTTTAAAAAAGGAGGAAATGTTAACAGTGATTTAAAACAAAAACAAATGACTAAATTATCATTTGCAAAATGGACACTCCTGAGATCGAACTGCAAATTGGAAATTTTTAGTTGACACAAGGAATTTTACACAGCAATTGAAATTTCTCTTATTTTGGTTAAGAAACAAACAGTTTATAAGTACCTATTGGTTTCAAATGTTCTTTTATAAAATGTTTGTTTTACTATTAAATTTTGTAGAAAGCAACAGATGGACATTGAATGAACTGCAACGATAAAGAAAAATGGAGAAAATGACATGGAAAGGGGGTTAAGAGAGGAATAAACATATGAAACATTTTATGATTCTCAAAATAATGGATTTTAAAATACGACAAATTTTACATATCTGGATACGTAAATATTCAGATTCGGATACTTAAAAATGTAATTATACATATCACAATGCGCAATTTTACTTATTATAATCTGTAATTTTTACGTAGATATTCCGATCTGGAAACTTGCTGCATGTATCCGGATAGGTAATTTTCCGTATTTTTATTAAAAACAATCGTAAAATCAAAATTCAGTAAAACCAGTTATACATTCTAATATACTTCTATAAGAAAAAATGTAAATTATTGATTTTTTTAAATAATCAACAAATAAATATTCTCAGTTCATTTCCACACAAAAAAAAACAGTCTAAAATCCGACACAAATATAAAAAACATATTTTATCAAAACAAGGAATTAATTCTATGCTTTTCTTAACTTTAGAAAAAAACTGAAATCTGAAGCAAAAACATTCCTTATAGTCAATAAGTTTATTATGGCAGTAGGTACCTATTGGTAACATTTACAAAATAGTAAACATTAAACAATGCAAAGATGTACGACACAGGCCGCTAATTTATTTTATAATCAATAATTTTACTGTTTTGCCAACACGACACAATAATGATAGTGATATTGCCAATAGAAGAAACGAAGAAGTCCTCCATAACGCTTTCTATTTGCAACAATAAGACGGCAATTTAGGTTTTCTTTTCAAGTTATTTTTAAGTGCAATATGTCTTCTATTTTAGTTTTTATTTCATCCTCTTTAAATTCTCACTTCTTAAATTATATAATTTATATTTCCAAACTAAACTAATGCAGAAACTTTTGATAACATGTGATGAAATTGTGGAAGAAAGCTTTAGATTGACAATATATATATATATAACTTAATACATATTTACTTTTTTGGCTTCTTGTGTCACGAAAAGTAAAGATAACAATGTTTTTAAAACAACAATTAAACATTTTGCTTTTATCCCGTAGAAGAACTGAATCAACAACCCACCTCATACAAAAGACCATTTGGGTAGCTTGCCTGATTTGTTTAATAGGTATGGTCTAATCGATTATTTTTTTTATCAAAGTGAGGATTTATTGCGGCAAATACAAATTACCCAGTTAGTCAGTCCATAACAATCTGAAAAATATTAATGTTAGACTGAATTACGGTATTCATTGTATCATTCATTGAGAAATCAATAATATGTAATTTTACCCAACATTTGTTTAATTTCCATCAACAATACCATATGTATATTGGTACGAATACCCTAACCTAAAACGATAGTTACCATTTTGAAAGAGCTTCTTAAAAAATACAACTACAAAACATCATTTGAAATTGATTTGTGTTGTCTAAATGATATAAGTACCTACCTAGAGTATTCATTTAAGTGTCTAACTGTTAATAAGGAAATATATGTAGCTACTTTTATACAATTAGAAATTAAACATGGACAAAAAATACTGTCACTTGCTAAAATATTTAGACTCTCGATATAAAAACAAAACAAAATTACCTTTACCTATTATATTAAACTAAACAAAAAAGTGTCTAACAATAACACAACGGAGAGAGGAAGAAAAGTTGATAGAAATAATTTCAAATAGCTTTTTGTCTTGGTTTTTGCCAAATAAATGAAATTGTAGCTAAAATGCATTGAATTATAACAAATTCATTCTATTGTTCGTATAGTTCTACTCAACCGAGGAGTGCAATATAAATGCGAGGTTATTTTTAGTCAAGCAATATTTTTTTCAACATTGCAGATACGTCACGTACACTGCTGTTAATACAACATGGCTGCGAATTATTGTCGCATAACCATACCCTATAGTGGATTCTTTGGACTCGCTTAAATCGCATTTGGTCAGTCTAGTGCATGCAGCACAACTGTGTTACTCACAGCGAACTTGCTACATATGTATAATAGCGATCCATATAAGGCGAATAAAAGCTGTTGAAATCTGACTGCACAATGAGTGAAATTAAAAGCGTTGACATTCGATACACCGTTTTGTCACCGCGCATAGCAATGCCGGAATATGAATAGGTACTTCTGGTAGTATTTCGGGCAAATACAATGACCTCAGACTTTGTCTGTCTTCTCTTAGTACAACAACAACAACAGATAACCAGTCAGTTCCAATTAGTAACGTTGAATTGGTTCGACCTTTGAGTAAATATCAACTTATTACCAAAGCAAATAGTGTTTTATTTCAATAGTCATAGTTATGTTTCTAATAGATATAAATCACTGCCTTTTTCTGAATGTATGCCATTGTCTCTCTTTCAGACGTATGTCACTACATTTCTATTGGACATACTTCACTACTTTTTTATTGGACGCATGTCACTACTTTTTTATTGAAAAAAATGTTATCTAATGAACATATATCATTACCTTTTTATTAGATGTATTTAACTATTTTTCTATTGGACGTATGTATATTATACCTTTCTATTGGCCGTATTATATTACAAACTTTCCATTGGGCGTAGGACACTATCTTTATATTGAACGTATGTCATTCTCTTTTTATTGGACATACATATCTTACTATCTTTATATTGGACTATATCACAACCTTTCCATTGGACGTATTTCACTACCTTTCTATGAAAAATAGAGAGTTGCAAACGTGCAAGTATTTATAGTTGTAGATAAAAACAAATATGGGTTATATTCGTGACCAATGGTTATATGAAATTATTTTAAAATAATTTTAAAAAATTGCAACAACTCTATGATATGACAACAAACATGAAAAACTACAAAAATATTCTTAGTAAATAAATACTCTTGGCTAAAGGAACCACCACCATACCCGCTCCTGTATAAAAATAAATAAATGCCCCTACTGCACTACCACCATGTATGCGACCGTTCTGTTTATTTCTTGAGAAAGAGATAAAGAAAACATTGATATTCGGATTAGTGTGGTGGAGAAGTAGTAGCACATTTTTGTACAAATGTAGCTATATTTCTATACAGTTGATTATAGATCATTATGATGAATATAATAGTCCTATGCACCGAGTACCTACGCTACCCCCTCCATCCCTTCCTATATAGACAGTGCTCTAAAAACATCAGATCTATTTTTACAAGGCAACAAAGGCTTGGACTTGACTTGTAGGTAGGCAGCCGGACAATACACACGAAGTAACTTCTTCAGGAGGTGGTGTAGGAAAGACAAATTTCATGCATCACTGACCCTCAGATCTAAAACCTAAACATAGTTAGTAAGCGAACAGACGGCCGACCAAACTATGTTAAACAGCACGAGTGACCAGACTACGACAACTAAACAGGCGACAAAGTATATTATTAAATTAGAATGGCGATATAGTCCTCTAAAACTCTCAGAGATAGTCGAGCATTCTCCCACACAGTTGTTCTTATATAGAAAATAAATAATATTATAGAAACGTAACAGTATATTAACTAAATGCACAACTTACAGTCTAAGATTACCTAAAAATATGAACACTCCTTTACAACACTATACATACATACAATACAAATAGCTAGCTAAATGTAGGTATATCTCGATTTCGATTTGATCTGTCGATTTTTCCTAAACACATGACTAGGCTCCATCATCCGCATTAATCTATATAGTGTACTTTAAAATTACAATTTTGAATCAAGCAATGTACTGCAGCTATAGATACCCGGCTTAATTTATGAAGGCATATCAGATATTTTAAACTAGAAGTTAGTTCTGTGTAATATATCATTTACGGATTTCGAGTTTCAATAGTGCCTGCTCTGTAAATGGTCCCAGGGTCTCATAAAGCCATTCATTCATATCTATTCATTCAACCTCTCTCTCTCTCTCCATCTCTGTCAAATATTGAGGCACTAGCAGACACTCGATGGCGAGCCAAACAGGCCAACCGAGGAGCTAATAGAATTAACTAACTTCAACTTTGCCAAAAGATAAATTTTGATCAGAAAAATTGGATGTGTTTTGATGTACAATTAATGAGTGCTTTCATTAGAATATAGAAATCGTTTAACAGTAACTACACCCATAAATACCTTTCGTCTACTTCAATCATTCATTTCGTGTATCTTTCACATAAATTATCAAATCAAAATGATTTTAAAATATATTAATCCCCCGTAGTCACAACTAAAAAGTATAGGCCGTGATCACAGGAGATTTTCTACTTGCCGTGTATCGATTGAACTGAAATTTGGTACACAGATACCCTGTGGAAAGATTCATCGACAAAAAAGTTTTTGAAAAAATCATTATGGGCGCCGAACTAGGGCCGATGACTTCATCAAGTTCAAAATTTAGTATGTAAGTTCAATAGGAACTAAGAAACACAAGTTCAGTATTTTTTAAAACTATTGATTACCTATGTAGATACATATCGATTTTGTTGGCCTAAAAACGATAATTTGGGCTAGAATCACTTTTTTGGCTCTAAATTCCAAACGAAATATCTTATTTGCTGAAACCTTAGATTTATAATTTAAAAGTTTCTATAACAAAGTATTAAGTTTTGAGATGGCTCATGTTTATAGTTCCTAATATATGAGGACCAGCAGTTCAAAGCAGGTCGGCAATTTTTTTAAGGCAAGTAAGTGATCGATCACCTTCAAAGATTAAAAGCGTGCACTACAGATGATAATAAGGAAGTACATCAAATAAGACTCTTAACTGACGATCAAGAAACAGATCAATAATGGTATGTACGTGGCCATTTTCCAAAAAAGTTAGCATAACACAGAAATCAAAATACTGGAGATAACAACCGTGCTGTTTTCCAAAATGTGAACTTTTAACTTTCTGAAAATCCAAGCACCTACTATAGTGTGTTCTGCCAAATCAGGTTCAATTCTATGGCATCCACTTTCTCCATCCTTCTCGGTTTGCTGCCCGGTCCTTCAATTCTCTATAGGTGTTTAGTTTGAATTCTTCTAACATTCCCTTTCTTGGTTTTCAGTTTGAAATAGCATTTACTGTTAGTGTGCTCTACAATAACTCGTATCAACCTAGTTACTGGCTTCATGCCAAAAATACAATTATTTTCAACTAAAATAACGAGTATTTTGGCTAGGTTGGTGTTTAACAAACTAAAATTGTTAACAATAATAATAATATTATAGATATAGATACATACCTTTTCCAATTTGTGACAAAAAATAAAAACAAATTAAATAAAATTACTTGTTAACATAGACGATAAACACATTGCAGCTATTTGAACTAAGATCTTAGTATTTTTAATTTTGTTCAAATTTAAATCGTTTTAGATAGTATTAAAACTCCATGTGTAATCTACTCAAGCATTTTTTGTGTATGATTAAACAGAGAAGTTTACGTGGGTTGATGGATGGCTGGATACCACCTAGCTACGTGTGGCTGATATCAACTTGAAATTATTATTACTCTGTTCTGTGTACTTACCTACCTACGAATGCACTACTAATTTAGCTGCTTATTTCCAAAATCTACCCACATAAATCTGGCAAACCCCACTTAGGTACAATGTGAATTTATTGGTTAACAACAGTTTATTGTTAACTTTACAATCAATAATGTGTTATAATGAAATCCACTATTTTGTAAACTACAAATTGTAAATTGTAGCCTGTAAATTGTAACAAATGAAATTGGTCCTGGTCAGAATTTAAAATATATGTATCCTAACAGAGACAAAACCAGCAACAATTGGACAAGGAGTAAGACAGGGATGCCTACTATCACCGCTGTTATTCTCGATATACACCGA
>JAUYWI010125084.1:0-10133 GCA_034780595.1 Parotoplana pacifica | reverse complement strand
TAAACTTGTTTGACAAGGAGGCAGTGCCTCGAAAATTTACAAAATAAAAACAAAATACCAGTAGCTAAGGCTTATTTTATTTTATTTTCCTTTATTTATATTCAAACATGCTGCAGAAGGCAAACTTCAACTTTAACTTTGTTTATCTGCGAGTTACGAATTTTAATTTCTATCTGTAGTCGCAATCTGGTTACTCATGGATGTGGGTAAACGAAACAATACCAGTTTATACATCCTGGTACAGAGGAATTTCAACCGTTCCCAAGTACTTTTCACTCTGTTTATTTATATATTTATATTATTATTTAATACATACATATGTACTTAAAATATATTATATATTTGTATTAATACTATTACTATTTTAAAATATCATTAATTTAAAGATACGTAAACAAAGTCTTATATATCTAATTCCTCGTATAGAACATAAAGTAAATATACATACACTGATTTTAAAAATTTACTATTGAAAGTTCTTGAAGGATTTTAAAGATAACAATCTGGACACTAAGAAGCATTTTACAAATTCCAATATTAGTTCGTCAATTTAAATAGTTAAATAGATATTTTTGAACAATTATAAAATTGTCATAACAGTATTAATATAACTGTTACAGAGGCAAAGAAGACAACACATGTGCTCTTGCCAAAAGAGGAGGACAAGTGGGAAATTTCTGGAATCCAATTTCTTGTGATGAACAATATAAATATATTTGTCAGAAAGAAGAAGGTAACAATCTACCTATCTGAAGAAATTAAGTGACTAATAATTTTTATCAATTTGAATTACTACTAACCTAATTCTATCAAAATGTATGTATTTTGGCTAATTTAATGCAATAGCAGAACACAATATTATATCAGAAAGCAAATTTAAATAATCAAACTGAAATGAATTTATTTCAGGTCAATGTGCTCCTGGATGGCACCAATATAAGGAAACCTGTTACTATCCTTCATCGAACCAACTGACTTGGAACCAAGCAATGGCATTTTGCAAAAGCTACGGTGCAAATTTAGTCAATATAAAAAAGTACAATTCAGTGCTGTTCTATATTTCAATCAAGGACGATGTTGATTCAAATTATAACGTTTTTAATATTGATGATATAATTAATGAATTTAAATATTTCCATTAATCAATTTTTCTATGGAAACCAAACAAAAATTCTAATAATTATGAATAGTTTGGTTACTCTTGAAAATATTTAATACGAAGTCTCAGTTTTTGCATTTATTACATTTGTCATTTTTAGGACCGAGCAACAAATATTTATTGAAAGTCTACTTGATGGTATAAGCTATCAAAAAGTGGACTATGCATGGATGGGAATGAACCGTAAGCACAAATATTTTATAATTTCCTTTTTTCAGAAATGACGCTTTACTAGTCAATATTGCGAAGAATTTGGTAGAATTATACAAAGATGCTGCTCATTAATTTATGTAGGTCAATGACAATTGGTTATTAACTCCAATCCTTATCCTTGGCTTTATAGCATTGTTACAACAAAGGGTTTTCCGATTTAACTGTTGGCTGATATGCCGTGGATGGATTGAGCTGAAATTTGGTACATAGTAAGCGTATTTGGGTAAAGAAATTTTAGAGACAAAAACAATAATGGGGCCGAACTAGGGCTAATATCTTCGTAGAACGACCGCCTCCCTGGGACGAAGGTGGGTACATCGAAGTTTCCATGGCGAAGAGTCGATCCAGGATGGAGAAATCCATCAACTCCGCAACTTCTCTGCAACTACGATCTGGTTTTTGTCAAGGGATCGGAGTAAACCGTTCTACTTCTTCCCCATCCTCCTCAGGAGCAGAGATATCAAATAAAGCCCAGGCCTCTGCAACAGTCCAAGTTTAAAGATCCTCTAATGCAATGTCAATGGTTTTCAATCCAGAATCACTGAACTTGCGAAGACCCTCCACAATCTCTCAATGGAGGTGGCTGTGCTTTAAGAATCCAATCTCACGCTCAAGATCACTTCCCTATGATCAATGGCTACATGCCGATCGGTCAAGAAGACAGAAAGAAGAATAGACAAAGCAAACACCTCAGCACATGGCGGTGACATCCCCTATATTAAAGAAAATTGTCGGACAATTCAGACTTGCCAACAGTCCCAGTATTGTGGTCCGGTTAGTCACCGAAAACAAATGGACCCGCATCAACATCCTCAATGTTTATATTTCTCCCACCCGTGATGGCAACCAAGATGGTCATAACAAAATCAGTGCTTTTGATTGGTTTTCTTCTGACGACAACTATATTATCCTTGGTGACTTCAATGCCCAAGCCTATTCTTAGGACGATAATATGGATAAAGACTAAAGAGGAAGACTATCAACCAGGCTGTTAAAGAACGCAATGCTGTAGCCAAAAGCCCCCAGTAAAGTGAAGAAAAGAAGAAAGATTGGAAAGACAAATGCAAGAAAACTCGGAAGGCCATTAGACAAAAGAAAGATAACCATTGCAAAGAATTTACGTATCTTCAAAGGTATGTTGTTTGAAGAGAAGTTTAACATTGGTGACCATGTGCTTCATGAATACAATATTTACTAGATTACTGACAAATATAAAGTTAGAATGTTTGCCAGGAAGTATGCATATTTTTCCAAAGTCAAAAGAGATAAGGATTGGGACTGGGATCTCAGAATTTTTAAGGTAGTCTACACCAAGATAAAAAGTGAGTGCAACAACTGTAGAGGGAATTGCAAAATTAAATTTTAGATTTTTCTGCATACATACATGTATTTAAAAGATGTTGTCTTATAGAATATGAAATATTTAGGTTAGGATCTCTGTTAGTCATCTCTGTACTTTTAATTTAATTTTCTGCCATTTTGATTTTTTGTAAATGAATTATATGTATTTCTTTAATGAAATTTAAGTCTTTAAATCGAAAGCTTGAGGGGACCATGGAACGTTTGGTGGAGAACTTGGACCACTGTGGTCACAAAAACTTTCATAACCATTTTTAGATCAATTTATTTTAATAAATGTTTTACAATTACTAAGGAGAGTACTATGCAACCTTTTTGTATTTTATAGCAAAATTTATCCGTTGGTACTTTTTTATAACAAAAAAGTAACGATTTTCGCGGATCTCAATATTTTCAAAACCCATAATATATGCTATTAATAAAGAGTTTCTAACATATAGAAGTATACAAAATATGAAAATGTGTAATTTTGACTTCAGGATTAACTTTTTTTTAAATAGTAGACTTTCAAAAATTTGTTCATTTTGGACTAGTGACCTACTTTGAGGGCCCTCTACGTGACCTTGGGTAGGAGTATTAAATAAACAAATTTTCAGCATAATCAGAGTTTATGTGCTAGAGAATAATATGTGCTAGGGGTGGTGTACACCCCCTCTCCATTCTCAGCGAAAAGTTAAGATATGCGTCATTTGATCAGACTGTGATCAGTATTTAGTGTACAAAATTAGTCAAGAGGTTTAGGAAACACAGTTATCTTTAAAAGAGCCTGTTTCTTATTTTATTTATTTTCCCCTTATTCAACAGCGATCATTTGTCAAATCAACTGATTTTAATGACATTTGGACCTAGGCTACATTTGTGTGTGATTTTTCATGGCACAAATTTATCCTAATGACTGATTTTATTTGGTATAGAACTTTTTTTACTTTAATACAATCAACATTTTACTCAAAATTGCATATCAACAAGAAACTTCCACAAATGGTATTTGACCACATGAAACTTTAGTTTCCATTTATGATTTTTTTAAAATTATCTTTCAACTTAATAACCGTTGCTAGGAACAACAATTTTATCTAGCAACAAATTATATTTACTACGTATTATTCCTAATGCTTTGCTATCATTCTAATATAATTGTTATTTTTTATCCTTTTATGTTCATTAAATTTCAGAGAATATGGTTAGGATTTAAAGCAAAAAGAATCATCTCTTTCATTTTCTGAAATTTTCAAAAAAGAATTATATATATATAAAGTTCTTCAATGAAATGAAAATAAAATTCTTTTTTTAGAAAAGTCTTTAGATCGAAAGCTTGAGTGGACCATGGGTGGTCTGGTGGAGAACTATCCACATAATTGGGCATCACGTGAACCACGAATGAATGCAGACAAAGCTGATAATTGTGGCGAATTATATACAGGTACACTTTTATAAATAATACATATTTTCACACAGTAAAGAATAATATGTCGAAATTTAATAATTTACGCACAGTCGGAAAGTATTTATTTTTATTTAGGCACTCGAAATAAAGGCAAATGGAGTATTGCTGCAACTTGTTTGACGGAAAATGGTTTTATTTGTGAAATTCCACTTCACAAACAAGTTCCTCCAACACCAGCTCCACCACGTAAGTGGCAAACACATTACGACATTCATTCTAGAGGCAATACGAAGTTAGATATTGGATTATGAATGGGTGGATCTATTATAAATTTTATAATTTTGTATAATTTGACTGATAAATAGGTATATAATACTGGATACTTATGTATATAGCAAGTATTTAATATAGATGTATGTACATTGAATAGCGATTTTATTTTACAAAATTAGAAATACCTATAGCCGCCCCCCCCCACCACCACCACGAAAAAACCATTCAACCAAAATTCATCATCTCATTTTTTTATTGTACTCATTAAACTAAAGCGAGTGCGCATTGAGATGGATAAAATAAATAAAATTAATCCTTAAAATTGATATTGTTTTTTATGTCTCTTTTTGAACAGTATACTGTAGAAAATAATCATTTTTGACTTATTCCAATATTTTAGCCAAATTTAAATGCGCTTCCGGATGGTCATTATGGGATGCTCACTGTTATACTATCCTACTTGATTCTCTCAGTTGGAAAGTTGGACGAAACCAATGCTTGGCATTAGGAGGAGATCTGGCCGATGTAAGAGAAAGTAGACAACAAGAATTTATCCAAAGTAAGAGTTTTTCTTTTCATATTTCCAGGCATATTGTCTCTTATTTGTATTCTTAAACATAGCTTATTCAAATTATATGAAAATGAATTTAATGATTACTTCTACTAAATGAACTTGCTATACATTTTTTTTATTTTAGCACTTTTATACGACAATTCATGGTTTGGTCTTAATTCATTGCGAGATTTATTTGCTTGGGAATGGAGTGTTGATGGAACAGAATTGGTAACTATTTAAACAATTTTTTAATTCCATTGAACACACAAACGATTATGGAACTTTTATCCTTAGCTTTATAAATTTGTATTATTTCCAAATCCAGAAAGCGTTTTAATCAGTTTTATTGACAGTTGCAGTGTACCTTAAACTCTGTTATTTGCAGAATGGTTTTACAAATTGGGCCAAAAACGAACCTTCAAATTCTCCATTTGCATGTGTGCAAGTTTTTGGAAAAGATAAAACAAATGTTACATTTGGACAATGGGCAAGTGCTGCATGTGATGATAAAAAACAAGTTATTTGCAAGAAAGCAGCCCGTAAGTTAACACCTAGGTATGTAATGTAGGTACAGTTTTAGTTATATGTACTTACTTATTCAAATGTATGTAATTTATATTTTGAACATATCTTTGTTCATTGTGATCAGAATCAATTGACGGTGCCTTAACTACTACCCCTAATCCGGATCCTGAATGGACCGCTGAATGTGGCAGAGGATGGAGAATTTCCATTCTGGGCGATAGCTGCATTCAACTAAGAATGGGTCCATTGGATCGTAAAGCTGCTGATGATGCCTGTCGAGTGGAAGGCGGTGGGTTAACAAATATTCAATCTCAATTAGAACAAGATTTTATTTCTGCTGAAATAAAGCGCATCCATTCCAAACCTGATCAGCAGATTAAACCATTAGCTTATTGGATTGGTCTAAACAATCTTGCTGAGTTTGGTTACATGAAGTGGCCTAATAGTCCCTTGACATATCTCAACTGGGCAGGTAAAGTTGGATTATTCTTTTGTTTAACAGTCAAAAGGCTATCTAATGTACTCGTACCAGTCAAATCATTTTTGTATTTAACCCTTCGTTGTCCCTCACTTTTTTGTGTCGCGTCCTTGGGGGTAGGGGAGGGTCATACTTCTCATACCGATTTGAATGAAATTTGGAAAAAAGGTTTCATTTTTTTAAAATCAATATTGATTATCGATTTTAATTTAAAAAAATGGCCATCTTTTGAATATACCTATATTCATTTCTATGATGTTTATACTGTCGAAGGTTTGACAAATTTTAATTTATTATTTTTTAATTTTGTATGTTTGCTAACAGTAAAAATTTCAATAACCTTTTATATAAAACATACCGAATGGGTTAAAAAAATATTGAATTTTATGGACTGGGCGGCCACCACAACAACCAATGAAAATGTGAATAAAATAGTTTAAATTTCGTTTATATAAAGCTAATGCATTATTGCTTTATTATTAAATATATTATGCATTTTTAAATATATTTAATTTTGTGACTGGATAGGCAGTTCAACAACCAATGAAAATTAAATATTTTTAAATTAAAATTTTATGGTTTTTGGAAGCTTTGTAGTGTGAGTACCTAAATTATCATCGTAGTGTGCATTTTCATGTTATACTAGGTACGAAGTGTGCATGATACGCTAGTAGTATGCATTATATATTAATTCACCCTACGACCATCGAATTATTATTATTACAAGGAGTGTCCCAAAAGTAACGAGACAAATGATATAACTTTTTTTTATTTGAATGTTTTCATTCATTTTCATATTGTTAGATGTCTATTTGGTAGAGAATAAATGCATACAACCCAGGTGACTCAGAGTCAACTTCAAACATTCGATTGGGATTAACTTCCCTACCCTCCATACAGTCCTCATCTTTCTCCATGTGTCTACCTCAAGTCATTCCTTAGATGACACCGCTTTGGATCACGGCAAGAGTTGGAGAATCAAACAGAGATCCCCAAAGACATTCCAAAAGACTTTTTCTGAGAAAATATGAGAAAACTGCTATCTCGATGGACAAAATGCATTTACATACTTAGAAACTAAATCGAAAAAGTCACAGATGAGCCTGTTTAAACTTTTGAAGTAAAATTAACTCATTTTTATCAAAATTTCATAGAGAGCACTATTTTTCAGATTTTAAATAGTTGAATTATTGTAACTTTTTATTATTAAATATTTTAAATAGAATTTTATATTCATATTACTTGCCACCATACCTATAAATAATAATTACAAATTTGATCAACCTTAATAAAATTGGAAAAAAGTTATAGCATTTAGCTAGTTACTTTTGGGACACCCCTCATAGGTTGCGTTTTACAAAATAGTTTCCTTAATTGTTTTTCTTTGTTACCAAGAGATATTTCACCAAAACTGTTTTAATCCGCTTGCTCAGAAGAATGACCAGATTTTCCTCAATTTAAATCTTGATTTGCTAATAAAAACTGGATCTTTATTGTCTTATTCTAATATGGCCAAAATATCCTCAGTGTCTAATAGCATTTCAATCTATTTAAGGATATATAAATTTGTATATTTGGTCATTTCAAAGCTTTATATGCCCCACTATTTCAAGTTAGGGTCTACATCATTAAGTTTATGCTAGGGGCATCGCGTCGCGTTATTGTCCACCTTGCAAACATTTAAATTTGTTATAATTTGTTTTTAGTTGAACAAGGAATTGATTTTTTCAAGCGATGTGTAAAATTACTGCCCAACAATGGTACTTGGGTGATTGCCAAATGTGACGACCGACATGGTTTTATTTGTCGTAAAAAAGGTACAATTTAACGGTTTCACTTTGAATAAAAAGATGTTCAAAACGTTTTCGTATCGTGTATTTAAATAATTGTTTGAATAGCATAAATAATTGATGAAATATGAATTCTTAGTCTTTATTTGACGAGGAAACACTTTATCATATTTTCTTGTTTATGTCTTATTCAACAACTTTTTATGTAAAGAAATTTGCTTTTATGTTACAACAATTTTTGTACCTATGCAATATTTATGGAACCACCTTCTTTTTGCGATCAGTTAATATATTTTTAAATACCATTTTATCAATATTACTGTTTGGTTCAAACATCCGATCTTAAAAAATACTCTTACAAAAATGAAAAACAAACTGAATTTTTAGCACTTCAGTTGGGCACAACTCCTAAACCTACTGCAGCACCAACGCTACCTCCTGGGAAAAGATTTGGTTGTCCTGAAGGATGGAAATTATATGAAAACACCTGTTACAAAGTTACTGCTGGTTCCGTTAACTGGACCAATGCACAACAAATATGTGAAAAGCAAGCTGCTGCAGGAACATTAGCTTCTTTTTCTTCAAGTGATATTGCACTCTCTGCTGCCTTACAAGCACATCGTATTTTACCAAAAGGTTAGTTCGAGGAATTATATTCGAGTATTTCTAAAACTTTGCTAAATACGTGATCGTCAAATTAAATAATGAAACATGACATTTTTGAGACCAACAAGACTCTACTTCTTTCCTCTTATAGGGTATTTGACTAGCATATTTATTAATTTAAGGTAAAACCAGTATTTGGATTGGTATGTTAACACGAAGAGTGGATACATCTCGAACATATGTCTGGATAGATGACTCTGACTTTCTCTATTCCAATTGGGGAAAATATCAACCATCAAATATTGACAATTGTGTTGAAATGGATATAACAGTAAATCAGCTGCTTTCCTTATTTTACCTATGAATGATCTAGGGCAGATGTTTTGGAATTGAATTTCGACTTTGTTAGACAAGCTCCACATATATTTAAGTTGTTGAACTACATAGTACATATCTATACCATTGATTTATATGCATTTAAAATATTGATGTAAATAATGAAAAATGGTCGCTTACAAGCTATTATTTGTTCTATCACCGAATTTATATCCAAAATTTTATTTGAAATATTATTGCCCAAATATGTATGTACATACATATATTGATTTCTGCTTTGGGCCGTAAACAATGGGAGTTTTTTAACAGTTCATTAGGAGTATATGATCGCGATGTATTTTTATTTGAGAAAAATAAAACATTTCTAGCAATTTCCTTATCTTAGTGACTATATTTATTTTATATAACCTGGTTTTACATTATTACTTCTATTTATTATTTAGACTCGTAAGTGGTATATTTACAAATGCTCATCTTTAAAGTCATTTGTTTGTCAACAACCGTCACTGGAATTGCCTGCCACCCCATCACCCCCCAGTCCTCCTGGATGTCCTAAAGGCTATTTTACCAACGGTCCCTTATGCTATAGAGTTGTGGTTGGGTTTACAAAGATTCAACGTTTGAATTCGTTTGCTGTCTCTCAGGTTTCAAAGGCTGACGCTGAAAAGAAATGTGCTGATGATAATGCAGCGTTATTGACGGTTGACAATAGGTATTTTGTGATAATTATTTCTTTCATTTTTACCTTTTGCACACTACTCACTGAATAGTATAGGCCTCAGACTTGGTCAATTTCTGCCGCCCCCTATGGCGTCCTTGGGTACTAGTGGCACCGTGTGGCTTGCGAAGAGCACACAAAATCTAACCTGTATCACAGCTGTAAAGGCGCTTGGGCTGTGATGGTCAGGTCTATATAACCTCTGCTCTATATAATCAATTTCCAGGCCGAGCACAATGGGAAGTAAAAAGCCTTAGACTGAGAATGAGCTACAAGTTGAGTAATCATAATTTGTCAAATAACTTTCATACCTGTGGATTAAATACGGTTTGCTATCTCTCAGTGCACTTTCATCATTCAATGGTAATAAAAGCCAATCACACTAAATAAAATGAGTCTACTATAGAAAAAATATTTAGTTACCAAAAACCATATATATGTAGTTTATATTTTTGTTGTTGTTTCCAACTTGCTTATAATGATTTGACTTGATCTATAAAAAATAATTTATAAATGCAAATCGACCATGGTCAATACATTTCTTATATAAGGAATATGTATTGTTGGTATAAATGTAGTGATTCCATCATCTCTAAAGTCGTTTTTGATTTGCCTTTTAATTCAATTAGTGTTTATTTGGCCTTTTACATTTTGAATAATAACTAGATTATGAGAAGAGTGACGGTTGTGTACACATAAAACTGGTTAAAACTCTCCGCTGAGGGTCCTAAGT
>JAUYWI010125083.1:0-20877 GCA_034780595.1 Parotoplana pacifica | reverse complement strand
GACACAACTTAACGCAATCGGACAAACTTTGAACTTTCGACCTGATGAAGTTATAGGCCTCCAACTTGGAGCTCATATTGATTTTTTATTTTTTTGTCAATGAATCTTTCCAAGGTATCTCTTTAGCAAAGAATTTGACTGTTTTATATATTTTTCAATATTTTGTGTTAGTCTCAAAACTAGAATAGAAAGACTTGTTCAATATCATAGAATAACACTAATGCATATCATACAGTAGGTAATTTCATTATCAGATTAATGTTAAAAAGAAAGTATTTTAAAAACATTTTGCATTTTGTAATACAGGGTGTCCCATAAGTCTGGAATCATAGGAAAAAGCCTATTATTGTGCATAGATACACAGAAACTTTAACTAATGTGTATTAGCTTTTACGAAGAGTATCTAATTCTTCGCCGGTTGTAATTTTTAATTTCAATGTATCTGCTTGTTATTTTGTTAGAATGAAGTTTAATAAATCTTTTTGCACGTAGTATTTCTGTAAATAATATTCACCAAACCTTAATTATGATAATTAAGACATCGTAAGATGGATTTTGTGTCTTGTCTTTGTGGAATTAATGGCTTTGAGTTGGAATCATTTCCATGACGACGAAATTTCCAGACACAAAACACAACACTTATTAGCTGCATACTTGAGAGAACTTTAAAAAAATAAAACTTCAAGATTATTGATTAGCTATAAAGATAATGGACAGCTCATTATGAAAGGAAATGCAGATTCTTTGTTTAAACAGACGCAGCTGGTTTATCGTTTTGTGTTTTTGAGGTCATCTATTAGTCAGGTCTGGTTCTAAATTTACCTCTACAAGTTGTTGCTGCACATACACATTTGCTATTGAACATTTCGATTTTAATTGCATAAACTAGGCTTCCAAAAGTGTTTCCCACTTCACTATCAGTGCCAGTTTACTATCGCAGTAATCTGAGGCAATTATGTAATATTAAAAAAGACTGAGGTCTCAAAGTTATTTAATTAATTTATGTGGTTGACACCTTTGTAATTGATAGAAGATATCTATATGTTTGAAGGCAATAATCAAATCGAATATTCATTTCATGCCTAAATGCTTGAAAAATTAAACTGCTAATGTTTTTTTTTCTAAGTAAATTAAATCGATTTAGGATATCACTTTTGTAAGCAAATTGTGTCCAAAAGTTGGCAATGAATGTTGGCCCCATAGAATATATTGCTATCAAAAACTCGACTGAAACAAATTAGGTATGTGTTACACTGTGTAATCCTAAAGTAAATGATTCTAGACTGTGTTGTTGATATTTCCATAGCAAAAAATAATTTATCATCGAATTAATTAACATCACCGTGATGTTTATGATCGATTTTAATATATCGGTAAGACTTTAGCTATGTAAGTTTTCCAAAAATGCGAAACAATATAGTACAGCTAATGTGTATTCGATTTGATTATTGCCTTCAAACAAGTAGGTACTTTATAAGGTTAGTCAAATGTCTCCGTCATTTAGTAAAATAAATTATATATTATGTACAACATTGCTGGCAAGAAGTGTTGTACATATTATTTCATTTATTTTACTAAAATTGACGCCGACTTTTTACTCACCATATTAATAACATACTACTAGGTGTCAATCATACAAATTAATTAAATAATGTTGACACATCAGTCTTTTTAATATTTATTACTTAACTGCCTCACAGATATTTCTGCGATGATGAAGTGGGACAAATTGTTAATATCTTTTTTTGCTGGAGAAGTGGGGAGGTTTTAGTACAACATGTCACTCTACTAAATAGTTGTGAGACCCGATAGCGTTAAGTGTGGCTTGTCTATCTCAGGGGAGGACTTGTTGAGGTTGATCATGTTATTACAAATTCTTAGATTCGACGGAATGGGCTTCAGTCTGAAGTCCGGTCTACAGGTTTGGATAGGACTTCTATTAGAAAAGTCTGGCCATTCAGAGGTCGCGCCAGTTGCTCCTTTGAAGGCGTTGTTTAGTTTTGCCGGAATTAATCTGTTGTGTGCTGTCCAGAGCGGAGTTGAGTCAGAGTGCTTTGGTCTTTTCTGGTGCGCCCCATGAAGGTTTTAGAATTGGAGATTGTGATCAACACCAAAAAAAAATATTATGACAAAGTTGTCTAGTGGCTGTTGTCTATGGCTTCATCACGATTATCATCAATTAATTTTAAAAGGTTGGAGTCGCCGATCCTCATTCTTTCCAACGCCATACCTTTTTTCCAGCGCTTTCTATCTTCAATCCAACCGTTCGACATTCTCTCACTGCCATACTTCTCCCAGTCAACTTTGGGCGTCCTCTTTCCCTCGTCCCTTCCACTTCGAGATTAATAAATAATAATAATAATAAAAATAGAATTTATTCTTATAAAAAAAGAAAAGGCTAGCCAAAGGCACTCTCTTGATCAAGTTGGCCACCATTCTAGGTATACATTTTACATTTTTACAATAATATTACAAGTAGGTACTGCGCGAAATACACTAACTCAAACTAAACAGAATACTAGAATAAAAATAAAAATATTACATACACAAAAGAATAAAAAATGATCATTTACGATTCATATACTACTGCAGGTATAAATACCTTTGTATTAATTAACGTAACTCAACTATTAGTAAAATGATTAACTTTATAAAAATATGAATAAAAGAACTATTGCCAATTTCACTAAGAATTATTAGCACTATGTCTATGTACCAACACAATAATTAACGAAGTTGTATGCAACTAATAAGTTATACCAAATGTTTGTAAAAGTTAGAAAGAATACCAAGATGTGTAGATGCATGAAAATTTTGACAGCTTCGTTGTAGTCTACATACTTCCACATGGTGATGAATATTCTTAGTGCCAGATTTGAAAGTCTAGCTGTTGTCATGGAAGACCGAAGCCATGTTCGTAGTCGTCGGAGAACGAAAAAACTCCTTTAGTACTCGCTGGAGGATACAGGCAGAGTACATCCAATTTTCAGCAGTGCATAAAGATTTAGGTATTTATCTTTATCATAATGTTTGATAAAGCTTGCAAGGGTATGAGGCATGCAGCCGAGAGCGACTTTCTCCTCCACATATCCTCTTCAAATTCAACGATATCAGAGTTTATTAGATCAGAACTGTAGTTTTCTATCATTTTTTTCAGTTTACAGTCATTGAAATCACTGGAGGTTATGATAGATGGCACAATATGTAGCACCTTGTAAGCCGACAGATGAATTTGCTGAACCTGATCTCTATTTCTAAGATAAATACTTGGAATGCCAAGAGTTACGTGATAATATTCTTCGGTTGAATCATACTAGATATTGTTTCAATGTTGTTGTCGTTTTGCAATTCTTGGAAGTTGCTTTGAGTCTACATCCAGTTGATCGGCTATACGCTTAGTTTCAGTAATTATTTTTCCAAAAACATTTTCGATATCATTTTCTATAGTTTTCATGACGTTAATTGCCCCTTGGATTTCTTGATAAGCTGCTATTATATCAATTGCTTAACCTTGCAAACGGTTTGTAATATCTCCTAAAGGATGCAACAAGGAATAAAGAGAAATAATTCCAACAATGAATGAAAAGTTTGCTACAGAACTGATCAAATTGACTGCTTCCTTTTTATCATTTGAAACCCACCCTTCAGTAAACACTGGATCGAAGTCAACCTCATCCGGATGGGTACCACTAATAATTTCAAGAGACTCCACTATGTATGGTAAAGCAAGGTAGAAATGTTCATATGCTGGATCACGTTCTGACCATCGTGTTGCACAAAGTCCCAAAAGAATTTTTTTGCATTTGCTTCTATCAGAGCATTTATTTTCTACAATGTGCTGTAGTAAACCTTCTTTTTTCGGTGAATAATTCCATCTACTAGAACCGGAACTGTATTTTGAGGATTTTCAATGCGTGCGATAAAACTAAATGCTTTCAGTGATGCCTCTTTGTGATAATTACTAACTAAATGATCCTTTTCTCGATCGATAATATTGGTCCCATATTCAAAATCCATTTTTGGCGAATGCACTTTTTAGTTGAAATCAATTTGCCAAAGAGTACACAATGTAGGTATATGTACTTAATTAGCATGTTTACGGTAAACAAACGGTTTTTGTAAATATTTCAATTTGCACGATCATTTGCACCCATTTAGTAGTGTAGGGGGGGGACATATGAAGAATCGGGAATAAAGTATTCATTCAGTATTTCGTATCGGTTTGCGTGTGATATATTTTAAACATCATGCCGATATCATAAACATCCGATGGGAGCAATTCAGCTTAGTTATTGGTAACAATGTGATGGTCTTCAGAAACATTTTTTCTAGTTGGCTATTATGGATCTGCGAATTAATTCCGAATATCATTTTGGATTTCTTTTTGTCATTTCCAGCATTTTGAAGTGCTTTCCTTTTCCTTTAGTTTGAAGGCATTGGTTTCATTTAATGTGTTAATAAAATCTAAGCAGCCAGTTGTATTTATAATATTTTGAAAGAGCACAATATTTAGTTGCAAATCGATAAATTTATTTGTTTCAATAGCTATGATGCTGGAAAACAGGAGCAAAGATCAATGAATATGGGACGTAGTATTAGGAAAGCACAGAAAACCCGCGTATTGGTAATTATTATGCGGTTAGAAAGCAAACTTATTGTGCTGCTTTTATGACATCCCTAGTGAAGGATTTTGTGACATTTACTATAGGCATGTTATAGTCAAGGCGGGGCCAGTTATTTAGCTGTTTACTCAATCATTTAAGTTATTAAGGTAGGTAGGAAAATAGGCACAAAAGACTGGCTAATATACAAATGCAAATACACCCATTTAATTACATACAAAATGGTGTGTTTATAAAGAGAAATAATAAAATCGCTCTCGACTAGCAAAAAATAGCAAATTTTAATAGGCTCATTATCGCAGCTGTAGGTATCATAGCAAGGGATGAGAATAATTTATGCTAATGTAAAATAGGGCACACAGAGAATGAGGGTGGGGCAATCGCCCCTATCATTCCCCCTCGCCTACGCGCCTCTGTACATATGGATGAAACAAAAAAGTTAAACCTTAAAATCAAAAATTACAATTTTTTAACATTTGTAATTTATGAATGATCCCGGTATGGTAATCAATCCTATTAGGTATAGTAGAATTTTTACCAATAAGAGGAATGGAATCTGACGTTTTTGGCATATTTTCAGCAACAAGAAGTAAAAACATTGTTATGGATAAAAAGCTGGTTACACCTAAAATTAAAAATATAGATTAGATAGGTATTTTTTTAACACAAACAGTTTGTCTGAGCAAAGTTATGACAAAGTTAACATTCATGTTGATCATTTCAGTTTTCTGTGAAAGTATTCTCAAACTGACACTATTTGCTGTTACAGTGTTTTAATGAAAAGAAACCGTTTCTTATCAAAAAAACATTTAAAATTATTTTGCGTATTCTACTAACTGTATCTATACTTTCGACAAATAGGAAAAAATGGAGCTAGTTAAATGATATACAGAAAAACATTTAATTAATGAATACAGTAGTTGAATTCAACCTATACAAAACTGAAAGCTAACTTCATCTCACTAAATTATTTATGAAATAAAATTGGGTGATTTCAAGTTTGGTATTACACTTAGGTGTAGGTATACACAACCCCAGCTATGACATTTCAACAACAAACTTTGAAATCGTTATTTTAAGTTGAGCTAACACCCGGAGTGTAAAGTGTTGAAATAAATACCGGAGTACCTCAAGTGTTGCACCTGAGTTACTCCAACCTGAACAAAGAAAATATGATATTTTTCTTAAAAATAGTTTTGAAAACATTATTTATTGTCTAATGATAGAGACGTTAGCACAATAACATAACTAATATTAATTTTCAGTTTTCATGTTACATCTAGTAACTCTAACCGATTTCAAGTTTGGTGTTTAGAATCTATATGATATTAATGAGGTGGTTGCATTTGGTAGAATTCGTAATATAGATAGTCAAAATGCATGATTAGAAGGAAATGATGTGAAAAGGTTTTTGATTGAGTGACTTTTTGTGACTTTGTATGTGTTGTGACTGAATTTCGTAAGGTGGATGTCAGCTACAAAGAATCGTTGTCAGAATGTAAAATGATAAACAACGAAACTAAAACCTAAAAATGTCTTGTCATGTTCGAATCATTTCGCTCTATCAATATTTTAAATGCACTAATTAGCTTTCAATTTTCCATTGGAATCTTGATATCAATCTGCATTCCGCTCATTAAAATTTGTATGTTTTACGATTTTACTAAACACTTGAGTTAACTCAACACTTTGTTCAAGGAATACTTGAGTTACACTTACTCGATTGTAACACCAAACTTGAAATCACCTAATGTAGTCAAGGTCAAGGAAAACATGTCTATAACTAGATCGACTATCTAAAATTAAAGTGTAGGCTTGATAATTTTCAATGTTAAATATTTGGTGAACTATGTGGCAAGTAGATCATAAAAAACTAATATTCCGTGTATTATCCTAGTTTTTAAGGTAGAAATAAGTCTGTTGGAACTTTTTAAATCTGTTTTAGTTTACTTAGATTACCGATTTAGTTATATCTATATAATTTAATATCTATAGCTTATGTAAAGAAGGTAAGTAGGTAGATATATAGAACATTAAATTTAGCTCTTCTGGTTGTTTAATATTTGTTATATACATTGGGTAAGTTTATGTTTGTGGATAACATCGATGTTGATGTTATTCTATTGGACTCGAAAATTCGTATCAAGGTCAATGGATTGCACCAGCTTAGTACCTTATTTCAACGGAGAGCATCTTCCCACTTTCTAGATCTAGTTGAAAATATACAATAACACCGACACCGGTATTAGTACACAAACATAAACTCAGCCATTGTAACACCAAAATATTTATTATGATACGCGTATTTTTATCTGAATTAAATTTTTTTCGAGAGTGTTAGCCACAAAGAATGTGTGTCAAAGAAAACGGGTTTATGATTAAAAAGTTGTTAATATTTTAGAAGTTGTACATGAATTAGGGTTATCTAATGAAAAGTTTGTTTTTTAACCAAATTCGTAATAAACTCTCGTGTACAATTTGATGTAATTAAATAGTCGTATGCATAAAAATGTATTAATGAATTAATCGTATCTTTGGTCATGAATATTTTCTATGTAATTGATTCAACATTAATTTAACAAGTAAACAAATAGCTAGACAAGAAATTGATAATGGTAGGATACTACTTGCATTAGGTGCATTATGAAACTATGTATAGTTTCTATAATAAGTATATGACAATTTTGTTTAATTAAATATTTTTAAACATTTTCAACAAAAATTTGGACGTTTTTTTAAAGTAATTTGCAACTAATATTTTCTAATACAACAATAATTAAATACAACTTTTTAAAATATTGACGACGTTTTACTTTTATCACCCTTAAGGAAACACTAGCTTGGTTTACTAAATCAAAATACTTTCAATATTTTTTATTTCAACTTTCTGTTGCTTGAGAAATAGAAGGTGCTGTATAGAGAACCGAAAATCTACATATTAACTTTAAATATTATGGGAAACTATCTTGTAGCCAGTTCGTTTGGCTTTCTTTCACTTCGATTCTTAAAGCAAATTTGATAAAAAAACACATCAAAAATTAATTCATTATTCATCCGTTAGCTTTTTAATCTTTTAGACTCATAAATCTATTAGTTATTTAGCTGTGAGCGCATGCATAAAAAAACATTTGATAAACTCGCCGATCTATAGTTTGTTTAAATAGTTGAATCAAAGTTAAAACAAGATTTCCATTTATTTCATATTTATCTTAGTTGTAATGTATCTCGAGATTTACAAGTTCGGCTTCGTATATTTTGAAATAAAAATATTACTTGTTCAAATTGATTAATAAAACTTTTATTCTCAGAGGATTTATTTGGGAAACATATTATTATGTCAAGTAGTGTTTTATTAGTTTCACATTAAACACACACATTAATCAAACTTTATCTATTGCCAACAGTAAATTTCGAGTACCTACATATTCAAACCAAGTTAAATAAACATTTTTACTAATCGATGTCAATTTGTGCTAGTAGTTTTTTGTAATACCTATCATAATAGGAAATGTTCTGACATATAGTCACGTTCTTAACTTCTAAATGCCTGCATGAACAAATGTTTCGAGGTTGTTAATTTGAAACAAATTCAATGAATACAACAATAATATAAGTTTACATGCCAACATCACAACACAAAGATGACGAAATTGAAGAAATGTACGATCAGATAGAAGATTTTATACCCAATACCAAAAGAAATGATAACTTATTTCTAATGAGTATAGAAATCGGAGACTTTGGATTGAGTACAAGAAACACAACAGGACAACGGCTCGTGGATTTCTGCTAACAACATCAATTAGTACCTATTAGCAAGATAAAAGAAGACCGTACACATCGAAGATCACTGGACACATTTCTCGATATCACATTGACTACTTCGAAATCTACAGAAATAGCGTACAAAATCATGCAGCTATCTTGGAGCTGGCATCAACACTGATCACAACTTAATAATCATGAAGACAAGTTTGAAGTTCAAGAAGATAAAACCGAGAAAACCACGGAAATTGGAATATTGAAAATTTAATGAATAACATTCTCAGTGAAGAATTTACCACTCAAGTAGACGAACACGTGACAACAAGACAAGACCTGAACGACAAATGGAATACAATAAAACAACCGATATTTGAAATAGCAAAACATCCAATGGATACAAAAAGAAGATACACCCGAATAAAACATGGATATCGGATGAGATGACCGCTAAAATGGAAGAATGTTGAAAATGGAAGAACATGAATAATGAGAATGGACGGGAAAACTGAGAAGAGAAACACACGAAACACGCGAAAACCATGCTAGGACATTCACGACATGGAAATTAAAGGAAGAACGGACTTAATGTATCATAAAATCAAGGAATGCCATTAGAAAAAAGATACATTATTCAAAACAGGGATGGAAAGTTATTCACAAATGAAACTGAAATTAGAAACAGATGGAAAGAATACACTGAAGATCTATACAACAAGACAGAAAAACCAGACAAGGAAGAACTACAATTAGAAAATGAGGAATAAATAAATGATGACTCCAAAGACCCACCAAACCTTCGATGCGAGATAAAAAAAGCCATCCCACAAATGAAATTCATCTAAAAACGTCATGCTATCTACGAGTACAAGTAAATTTACTCTAAAAAAAGCCGAATACTCACTGAGAGAAATCTTTTCTCCAGCATCCGAAGGCAATAGAAAGGTCAGTATTGAGATTATCGATAAAATAATACAAGGAATGATTAAGTTAAATGTATAATACAAGGCTTTACGTTGAATAACTACAAATATTTTAATGTCAATGTAGGAACTTCCACCATAATTCTGAACGTTTCTTTTGGCTGGCACTTCTAAAGTAGATAACAAGAACAATATTTAAACCACTGTAACATATTCTATTACGTGGGCCATATAAATAAAACCCTTGATTATTTTTGTAAAACTGATCAAAAATAAAATACCAATTAAGCTCCATTCTCCATTAGTTTTGTAGACATCCAGTGCTGCCGTCCCTTCTTCCACACAGTTTGGTATAGAATAGTTTTTACATTGTATCAAAAGATTGATTGAAACTCCTGTATAAGTCCAGCTACCAAACTTAATTGTGCAATTTTGTCGATCAAATGGATAATGCTTGATCCCCACTTGACACGTTGACCGAAACATACCAGGCGGAATGTAGTTAATCCAACCGGTATTGTAGATCACAACGTTTGTAGGAAACGAAGGATCAAATTTTTTATCTGCACTATAAAAAATTTAAAAATTATTAATACAGGAGAATTTTTTTATATTTTGAGGTCTATGTGAAGGCATTTTGAAAATTATTCTATTACATTTCTTTCTATATTTTCTTATCAAACCTGAAAAATATCGGTGGCCAAAAGGGTCTATTATGATTCTCTTATTATTGTGAATGGTGAATGAAGTATTACAATGATGAAACATGAGCAATCATTTAATAATTCTTTCGTTGTGTAATTGTTTATATTTCATATTTAAGAAGAATTTTGATCATTAAAAGTGACTAAGTGGGAGGTCTTAGCCAAAAGACTGCAGAAACTAAATGGGAGTAGTCACTTCCGGTCTCTGTGACGTCTCTTGTAATGATAGAGGTACTGTACAGCTTACAAAAAAGCAATACAGTCCTCCTCTGTCCTGCAGTGCACAGACTGAATTTCCAATTGTCTCCAATATAGCTCCGCGTCTCGTGTTTCAGGTGACAGAAATGTGAAAAATATGGAAAATGAAAAGAATCTTTATTTCGTACATTTTTTAATTCCATTCACAATAATAAAAATACTGAAGACGGGCTTTTATTCACAATACCTAATGAAGTCTAATTACTTTCATTTACAATATTAAGAAGACTGATGGCTTTCATCTACAATGGAGACTACTGTGCGTTTTCGTAAGTTTCTTTGAAAACCATTATAAATCAAAGTCATAAGAAAAGAAAAAAAATAGTGATATTGACATACCTATTGTACATAATAATGTCTGGTTTCCAAACTTTATCGTGTTTAACACTTAATAATTTTATTCCTCCATAGTCTTTTGGATCCCATTTCATCATGTAATCCTGCCATTTCTAAAATAAATCAAAGTAACTTAAATCTAATTACTAATTTTAAAACAACGAGAGATTTATATGCTTCCCACTTTTAATTTTAATAATTCAGACTAGCATTTATTGATTGAAAATCTATTACAATTACTGTCAAATTTTATCTAGTTGAACAAACAATATAAATTAGGAGTTTTATTTACCAGAACCATTATTTGTTCCTATAAAACTACGAACAATTTTAATAAAATAAAAGTTATTTTTACCAAATCAAGCCATAGACTGGTTGTTAATATTTGATTCTTTTCGTCCTAAAACATAAATTTAAAAACCTAGGGAAGTATACCGAAATGAAAAAAATCAACTGCAAATAATAATGAAGACACACTAAAATCTAATTGAAATCTGGTTTTGTCTCGACCAAATAGCTTTTTCAGTCGGTCATTAAAAATTAGTATGCTCAGCAAAACAAATATATTATTATGCAAAAAAGGGTTGAGAAAAGGAAAATTAAAGGTGATTATTAATACTGATCATACTTGTAGGTATCTATCTAGAAATAAATATTAATTGTAGGTATCTAGCTAAAGATAAATAATACTTGTCATTTCTATCTAAAATAAATAATACTTGTAGTTACCCCCCTAAAAATAAGTAGTGTCTAACAAAAATTAATTATAAAAAAACAATACATATTTTAATAGTATGTTTTTGTGATGATAGCGCATTTTTAATTTTAGAGACTTATCAAGGTTTCAAAAGATTTATCAACTATAAAAATTGGGGGGTTACCTTTCCTTTAACAGGGGTGAATTTGTGGTATGAGGATTAAAACTTTTAATTAATTTATCAGCATTACCTTACTGATACCTAAATGTCTTATCTACAATATGGACAGTAAAATATTTTTATAGCTAGCCGTTTAAAACTATCATTTATCTAAAAGTAGTACCTAATAGCTTTCTTGTCATTTCTAAATTTGTTTTTTAAGTCTCTTACCACATCGACTAATTGAGCCAAATTAACTTGAAGAAACACCTCAACTGGATCGGAATCATTAGCAACTGGTCTTTCCAGCACATTGTGATTTCCTGATGACAACAGGTCATCCAGTAAAGCTTTCTCATATTGTCCACATTTGATGGCTGCCAAAGATGACAATATAAATTATTAACTGGTTTCAATATATTATTATTAGGTAGGTCTGTTGTATCGGACCAGATTACGGTTCAGTAGTACTTAGAGTAGTATCAGGGAAATTTCTCCATAATATGTATTATGATTATTTAATTTTTATAAGTGCTAAGAGTGTTATTTATAAAATGAATCACCATTTTCGAAAATCTGCTACCTAGCTATTTTATTTTGATAACAAAACTCTCCTTTTTTATTATAGAAATATATCTGAATCTACTAATTTTTAATCATTCATAAAATATAACTATATATCTAATAAAATTGATTTTTTATATATAGATAAAAATCTGTATTATTAGACTAAAGCAAAGCAAATTTTCAAAATTAGTAGATTTACATAGATTATATCTACAAAAGGAAGTGTCTTTTGAGTAAAAAATTGAGCCAGACTATCGATATATACCTACCTATAAATATATAAAAAAAGAAAGGCATGTAGTAAATAATTGTGTATAATATAATTATCATTATTTCAATTTGAAATTCTTAATATTACCTTGATTAGTTGCATAAATTATCATTTTATAATGTAATAACCCATATTTATTTGAATATTTTGAATTCTGCTAATTTGAAAATTGTATGAATCGTCGCCTATTTCTTCCCAAATTAGGAAGTAATTGCTCCTTTCTAACATTTTGTAACTGACATATTTCTACACACGAAACTCAATGCAAGTAAATGAATGCATAAATTTACATTTTGAGATAAATTAATACTATAGAATTCCTCCATAATATTGTCATAAAATTTTATTTATATTAGATAGATTGACAGAATGAACTTGGTTTTATTGATCACAAATGCAAATCGATTTTATCTTGTTTTTGAGAGTTAAATAAAATATTTTCCGAAAGGTGCGAGTCACTGCGTATTTATGGCTATTCCATATATCCAAAATGTCCAAAATATAGCAATTAATTTTGGAGGATATTTCTGGGATAGCAATAATCTCAGATTGAAAATACATTTAAAAGAGTAATAAGATTAGTTCTACATGAAATTAAGGAAAATCATTTTCATAATTAGATAAAAATGTTAATTAGGTAAGTTAGAACAAAATTTAATTTTGTCATATTTAGGTTGCCTTATAAGTAATATTTATTTCATTTTGATATTTCAGTGTAAACTGTAGCTAAATATTTAAATCCATAGGTGTACATATGTAGGTACATGTCACAGATAAAAGCTTCAAAACATACATTGGTATTGAAAACTAGTTCATTTCATTGTGTTATAATAAAAGTTCCCATAAATTGAAATTTATTTTATGACTTATAGGTTGTAAAATGGCACAACCCTAATTAAAACCAGTATTTCTATTACATAATTACAGTAATCAATAGCATTCTTGTCCTATAGGAAAAAATTTATTTTTTATATGTTTATATACATACAAATATGTACATCAAGACTAGATTTTGATTCTAAATAGGAAAAAGGTGAAATTTAATTTTCTACGAATATTGAATTATTTCCTATTTTGGCATATCCAATCTTTACCTAATATGCTATTTAGTATGTCAAGCAATAATTCCATGGTTTTATCCATAATAAGAAATAAATATACGCAGATATTGGAACAGGACCGGGTGGATGAATTAAATATCATTTTTTCTGAAACCTAATTTTATGGAATGAATTCATTCCAAACATACTAAAATTGAGCTAGAAACAAATATTAATCCAGCACTATTTAATTGTATTAAAATTCAATAAATTAATTTTGACGCACCTGCCCTAGTATGGCGACCCCCCCCCCCCGAGCCCAGCAACTACAAAAGTGAGATAGGTATTTAATTTTCTAATATTACTATTTGTTACAACCTCCAGATTAAATTTGAGATAGATACAGTGTTCAGCATCAAAAAGTCCCTCTTTTTCAGGAAATCCTGCAAACTGCTAGATCAACACTCTGATAATTGCCTTTTATAGAATACAAATTTGTATATTAAACGGTCCAAAATAGCTTTTCAGAAAACTCCAAATCTTTGCATTTTATATTATTACTTAGTTGGTAGTATCATACAGTAGGAATATAACTCAATTATTGAATGTATTTACGAAAAAGGTAAAAAAAACCTAATATTTAAAATTCTCTTTTTAAAAATATAACTATTGAAAAGCTCAATCCAAAAAGTAAAATAAAATCTTTACTGCAGCAAACAATAAAAAATAAAATTATGGCAAGACTTTGACAGTACTAACACCATAGAATTGAATATAATCTAACCAAAATAAGTGTAAAATTATAGCTTCAACATAAAAACAACAAAATCCATGAAACATTCCAGTCAGAAATGAAAAATGTACTTTTTAAAATGCAAAACAATAACAAGAAATATAGTGCGGGACTTAGGACCCTCAGCGGTGAGTTTTAACCAGTTTTATGTGTACACAACCGTCACTCTTCCCATAATCTAGTTATTGTTCAAAATGTAAAAGGCTAAATAGGCACTAGTTGAATTAAAAGGCAGATCAAAAGCAACTTTTGAGTGCATAGCAGTTAGAGGCAGGCGTCTTGGGATGCTACAGGCTGATAGAAACACTGCACAGGAGAGGTATGACGCAGCGTACTTATGTATGTATGTAATTGATGAAAAGTGGATTAACATTAAATCATTTCCACCTCAAATTTCAGTAAGAAAATGGGTACCAGTTGATGCTGATCGTGACAGACCTCTTCTTGTTGGCAAAAATATTTGGAAACAAAAAGTATCTTATTTTTGGCTTCTAATTTCACAGGCATTCATATTTTGAGATTTTGGAATATGGGACTCAATAAAAGCTGAAAGATACTTGGAATATTTGGCAAATCTAATTGCTTATATACTTGAACCCCTAGAAAGAATTTTCATAATGCTTGACAATGCGAGACCCCCTAAAGCCCAGTTGGTGGAACAACATCTGGAAAATTTGGTCAAAAATGTAATACCTCTATCACCATATTCACCACATTTAAATCTGCAGGATCGTTATATATTTTAAAATATGGAATCTCAAAGACACACCAAAATTTTTGCTAATTTGAAGGAAGTTCGAGACTATATCACTGAATTTCTATGGTCACTTACACTACAAATGCTTGAGAAGGAATTTAGAAATCCCCTTGATCACTGCCAAAGGTGATAGACGTGAATGGGATGTATCTGTGAAATTGTACCTATGTGTTCATATTTATTATTGCAATCACTTGTTGATATTTATAAATACTAATCTCGGGTGTAATTTGTTCATAATGTTTGGTTTAGAATAAAATGCAAAATTAATGGGACACCCTATAATTCTGTTAATTCAAGATGGTTGTTATTTTCTGTTTTTTCTCTTTAATGAGGAAGGCCTTTTTAGCTCGTAGTCCGATAATATTGGCAGAAGCTCCTGTGGCAAATCCTTTCATTGATAATCGGGCAGTTATTTAGATGGCAAGGAGTTGTCGGGCTTATGTTGAGAGCTTAACGGAAGGATCTGGTGCGATGGACTATTCTGACGGGCAGCTGTAGCCTTCTGAACAGAGTTATAAACTTTACTTATTGTTGACTGTGTCTCCCAAAATGGGATATGAAGATAGAAAATTCGTTCAGGCTTCTCGTTTGAAATCTAAGCGAGTTGAAGCCTAAACGAGTTTTCTACCTTCATATCCCATTTTTGGGAGACACAGTCAACAACAAGTTAAGTTTATAACTCTGTTCAGAAGGCTACAGCTGCCCCTCAGAATAGTCCATCGCACCAAGCCCGACAACTCCCTGCCCGATTATCAATGAAAGGATTAACCACAGGAGCTTCTGCCAATATCATCGGACTACGAGCTAAAAAGGCCTTCCTCATTAAAGAGAAAAAAACGGAAAATAACAACCATCTTAAATTAATCCAATTTGCAGAACTCATGTTTTGAACTTTTGTTACTTCCTACCATTTTTACGTACTTGCTATTTCGGTTTGCCTGTTTTCCAATTGTACCTCCTGGTTTGTATTACATCATCACACATATTGATGTACACGTAATTTCACTCAATTTTATTTTTGCCTATGAATAGGTTGTTTAACAACTAAATAGAAGGCTCTATTTTTACTTTTTATTTATTCTTCAAATTTAGTAGCATTTGGCTCATTCTATTTTATTTAAACATATGCTACGAGAATCACACCAATTTGTTAAATAGTATAAATAAATCTGTAGATTAAAATAGTTAACGTTCTGGGAAAGTTGATGTGGTATAACAATTTAACAATTATTACAAAATCTATCATTATTGGTTTGATGATCAAATGGATTTCTGTCAATATCACGAATTTGTTTGATGATGTAATTAAAGTGTTCATCAATAGCCAATAAGGAATATCAAAACCTATGTAGTTTCAGAAAGACCACTAAAAATGTTAAAAGTCAATATTATTATTACTAACAATTTTAAGGAATCCTTCAGGAATATCTTATTGATCTATAAGTACCTATCAAATAATTCATCATAAGATTTGATAAAACTTAACCTGATTGAATTATCTTATGAACTACGTATTATAAATTTGGTGAGAAGAAATATAAATTCATTATTGGAATTGAAATAACCATTGATATTAAGAAAGTTGATTATTTGGCTATCAAGTATTATTTAAATTAGCTAAACCTTTAGGAGGACTATGACATAAGGAACTATTAACAGCAGTATCAGAATTGTTAGCATTAAAATCATGAGGAATAAGTAGTGGGGGAGAGTAGGGCAAAGCGGGTGAATTGAAATGTACTAAGGCTTTATGAAAATTGAAAGGGGCAAAAAAACTGATTAAAGATGGACTTAGTTCCACTGTAACAGTGACTAATACACTCGTTCTTAATTACAATATTAGTTTATCCATAGAAAGTGGCAATATCAAATTTTGAACGCGTGTGTTAATACAGCGCCTGTAAGTTGAAATTAAGAGTATTTTTATAAGTTTTTAGTGAATTTAATGGTGATTTCTAACTATAATATGCATTATATACAGTTATTATTGGTATTAGCATGTTTTTGTATGTCATAAATGAATCCTATATGCTTCATAAATGTAATAATGACAAATTTTATTATTTCAAGTTAATTGGGGCAAAGTGGCCCGCCATGATTTCAAGCAAGTAAATTGGGGCGGTTTCAAAATGTTTTCACAAAAGAATATTGAGAAAATGCTAAAAGATCACATACTTGATATGCAACAGAGACTCTATGGATCACGATGCTACAGATGTGACGAGTGGCATTTGATCTATCGGAAAACTGAACCTTCCACATCCTTTTAACAAGAACAAAAATTAGCCGGAATTGATTTTGTGCAGAATTTTGTTAAAAGAGCAGGAAATTTAAACATCAGAAGCCATGAAGCTTAAGCCTTTCAGGAGAGGTTGGGTTTAACAAACCGAAACTAACCGAATTTTACAATGTTCTCCAAAAAGTCTACACAGAGAATGTTATTTCAGTGGATAACATGTGGAATGTTGATGAAAGTAGCATAACCACAGTTCACACACCAGGAAAAATTCTGGCTAAAAAGGGCTGAAACATATAGGGAGAAAGGAAAGACGGTTGGTTCTTACATTACCAACTATGATGATTTTCCCAGGAAATGTTTGCCTGCAACATTGCACGAGGGGTGCTCCACCTGGAACCGTAGGAGTCGTTTCTGATAATAGATGGGTCAACAAAGATTTATTTCAGAAATGGCTGCAGCATTTCTTTACCCATATCATGCCAGACAAAACAAAAACATCGATATTGATTTACTGGACACAAGAGTCACGTCACACTTGCTGCAGTGGAGCTCTGTAAAGAAAACAACACCGCATTGTACGCATAAAATGCAACCGTTCCATATTTGAACAATCAGCTCTGAAGCAAAAAGGCAAACCTCAAGAAAGTTAAAACTTGGCAGCTAATTTGGATATTGTATGGCATCTTCAAAGATACCTAGAGATAATATTTTGCAACTACTTTTCATTAAGGAAAACCGGTCAATAGAAATGGATCGAAAAATACAATCAAGAAACTTAAGATTACAAAAAGTCCCAACAACTATTGGTAATTTATCAATAATAAAATGACTAAAGCTGAATTCATAAGAATAATTGCTGTTAGAATTTCATGACATATTTTTCAGCTGTAGGCAGTCAAGTTAAACAACTTAGAGATAATGAAAGTACTATTATCGGACTAAGACGAGAGGAACAAGAATATGAAACATTTTGCATAATATGTGGAGAAACTATGCAAACTCGAAAAGTTGATAGTGGATCCTGTGCAAAAGATGTAATTTATGGGCACATACTCTCTGTGCAGATGAAAATGACTTCTATGTTTGTGATTTTTGTGCTTAGATTATCTTAACTGCATCATGTATGATATTTTTACTGAAGCTGCGTCTAATTATTGTATAGGCCCGCTTTGCTCCGTCATTTTAATTTTTTACTGTTTACACATTATTGTAAAAATTCTGTTTATAATTATTCGAATAATAAACATTTTTTTATTAGAAAACATTCTAAAGTATTAGTTTGACAGCAATATTATTTATTGTTTAAAATGATTTGATAAATGGAAAAATTTATTAAGGTGCCCGCTTTGGCTCACTTTCCCCTATAATGAATAGATTTGATGATTCAGAATTTCTATTATTAATAGCATCATGAATGTAGATTCAGACTTAACACCAATGTCAAATTTGCAGAATCTAAAGGATTAAAATTAGTATTAGGAATGGGTTTTGATGTGAAATTAACTATTAAAATGGATACTAAATTCATATAAATCAGAACTATCAATGATATATTTGGAAATATATCGTTTATGTGTATTAATAAACAATGTAAATTTTCTTAAAAGAGTTTAAAAATATAACCTCTAGTGCATAATTTATTGTAAAGTAGCTTGAAACGAAAAGTACCTACTTTTTAATAGCTCTTGGCAATAGATGATTAAAACATAAGATATTTATTAATGTTACATTATACTCTCGGACAAAAATTGTAAGATTTTATTCTTTAGTAGATAACAATGTTAAATATTAAAAAAAATATTCAAATTGATTTCTATATGCATACATGGACTTAGTTGGAATTCTACAAACAAGTATTTATTGAGTCATTCGAGTTTCTAGAAGTTAAATTGAAGCTAAATAACATATTTATTATTTTAATTATCGTCAATAAATTGACTGTTTCCAGTGACCTATATATTTATTTGAAAGCGATATATTATTTTACTATACACATACAGTAAATGTGAAATAATTTAATAAACAAATTAAAGATTATAAGCGAAATTATATACCATGATATAATAAATTATATTATGTACTTCTTAAAATCTGTAAATTAGGCTAAAAAGGGTCTCAAAATTATATGATATTATTATTTCCCTTGTGGATGTTATATTCTTCAATCCTTCTACGGCGAACTGAAAAAAATCAAATATCTTCTTACTGTTCTAAATTGTTAATTGCTTTTATATACATATCTCTATTATATATCAACAATTGAAACTTTGAAAACATTCAATCAGATAGTATAACGCAATACCTATAATTACTAAAGTAATTGCTTTTTCAAACAGGCATCGCACAAAATACTATGCCCGAGGCTTCAGGGCTTTATGTTCATTTAGAAGGGTTTGTTAATTATGTACTTTAAATAAAAATATAACGTTTTTCAATGATTACTTCTGTAAGTCAAAATTCTCTAGGGCACTAACAATGATATGCAATTTTAGTGGGGGGAAGACGGCTGGTTTTTTTAACACTTGCCCTGAATTATTCCCCAGGACTACAAATTATTTATACCAAATTTGCGGGTTATAACAATTTTTTTAAATCTACGGGTAATATTGAAAATGCTGAGATTTTTATATTTTTGATAAATAAGAGCCGATAACTTACCATTTATTAAAAAAGCGATAATCCACAGAATAATAAAAATATACAAATTAATTATAAAGCAATTAAGCATTGAGTTGAAATATCTAACTTTTTGTTGGCGTCGAGGAATGTTCTAACTGTTCTGCACGAGAACGATTGTCTCAAAATTTAATGTATAATCGGTATAAATTTAAATGTATTTGACACGCAAAGTTATTTGATTGATATACCTACTCCTAAAATCCGAAATATTTCCATTTCTTGATCTGACATTTATTTTACATTGATTGGTTAAACTCCAGAATAATTTAGAAAGGTACCCGACCTATTTGGCAGTTATAACAATGCTAGTTAGGTTCTGAACTACTGGTTAGGTACATATATGAAGATTTCTCCTATAAAATGCGTGATTCTCTTTCGAACCAAAACAGTTGATTATGGTTTGTTTCTTTTGTATATGTACTGTATGTAGCTAAAACAAACTTAAATAAATTTATAAACTATTTGTAAACTTCTTATTTTTATATGAATCAGCTGTTTAAATACTACACATCTCTTGTTTATTCCATATTTAGGTAATTAATCCAAACCTTTCGCAGATGCTTTCCGAAACAATGCTTTTGTCTTAAAAATTATTGTCTGACAGAAAGGATTGTTCCAAAAGTAAAACGTTCATTAATTGTAAAATTAAACTAAACAATGCATGTAATATGTATAGCATAATACTTTTGTGCTTTCGATATATAAATTTCTGAAACTTCTAAAAATATCGGATGAGCTTCCTCCTTCCGCCACAATAACGGTATCGGAATCATACATACATTAATTTTTGATTAATTTGGACATATTTTTGTGTTGCTCTGAATTCAAATTTTTAAGTTTTATACGACGCTATTGTCAACTCTTACTATAGGCTATCCCATAAAAACGGCGTTTTTTACAAAAATAGAAAATTTATTATTTACTTCATAGACAACAAAATTTATTAATTTTGACAAATCATTAGATTTGTTTACCGTAAAAACAATGTTTATAAAAAATCTATGAATTTGATAAATCCATAGATTATAATTAAGGCTATTGGCTAGAAATGTAATCAATATAACAA
>JAUYWI010125072.1:0-10133 GCA_034780595.1 Parotoplana pacifica | reverse complement strand
GGGCGCATACATTGACCAACAATGGCTACCTCTTCACCGTCCTATGGGGACACCTTGACCATTTATCAGGCGGGTCGGAGGTGGGTTGTCTAGTCCCTGAGCACTTTCGGAATCCTATCCTCCAAGTAACTTAAAGTGTACCATGACTGATCTCGAACCGGTTACCTCCCTTTCGGTAGTCCAGAGCGTTGCCCACTCGGCTCCCGGCTGCTCCTACATTCTTTGTATAGATTTCTAAAGTAATATATCTAATGGAAGTCAAGTTTTAACATAAAAATAAAAAATATGAAAAATTAACATTCCTCATATATTCAAAAGTGACTTGAAAGTGAAATTATTGAAATCATTTTAACTCATTAAAAAACTATTTTCCTAAATAAATAATTCTGAGTTGAAATATTTTAAATATGAAACTATTCAAAAAATGTTTTATAAATGGAACTTTGCATACTAATGGGTTAAGTTTATTATATTTTACCTAAAAACTAAAGAGACTTCTGGATGTTCAAAATAGACAGCAGTTTTATTGATTTTATTCATTGATATTGAATTTCTATGATTGTGTAGATTTAGACTTATTCTGTGTACCTTAGGCTTTTCTTTGATACAAATTGTTTTCCTTTTGTCTTGTGTTGGTTATACGAAATCTTCATGTTTATGGACGTTTTTTGGGACACCCTGTACATCAAAATTATTTATTTTTAGAGAAAACAAGATAATTTTAAATTCAGTCCTTTGAAAAGGCTCAGATTCTATATTTACGACACAGTTCGCTAAAACTGTGCAAATAGTTTTGGTTAGGTATATGAAAAATTGTTCTACATATGCCTATAGGAATAAGATAATTTAATTTTGGGGCCGCGTCCCAATTAATAAATCGACAAAATTGCCTGACCAGTAGTTCTGTGCTGAATACCTTGAAATCATCCTTTTCAATAATAAAGAAAACATTATTTGAAGAAAATATATTATTGAAGCAGTTACACTAAATTTATTTGATACAATATGCAACAGTTAATTAGTTGGCAAAAGTCTACAAACAAATAACAACAAACAATTTTTAAAAGGGAACAAATTCATACTAAAAAAAACAATTTGTAACACGTTTCTTGTCAACAAACCTTTAAACATCAAATCTATTAAAATCAAAGGAACAAAAATCTACGTTAAATATATGTAATGTAAAATCCGTTTGAAAATGGAACAAACAACTTTTTTAATCATTGACGAAAATACATAGTACAAAACAATAACAAAATCTTAAAGTGAAAATTAGTAGAATCAAATCTGGAATAGAATTTATGAGATAAATACTATCAGGTTAATTTTTGACAAAAGAAAAGAAACAAAACGTTAAAAGTTAGAATATTTAGTCAAACACAGCCAAAACCTATTTACAATTATCACAGTTGTAGCTTTGGACTTGGTTTCTTTATAGAAAGTAGATACGATTCTAAATCAAAACAACATCGAAACGGTTAAAAAAACAAAACTAATACATCTACAACTCAAAAAATAGCAATACATTATGTGTATAGCAGATACGGTCGAAATAAAATTTGAGTACATAATTTTAAATCTGATTACTGAAAATAAAATCAACATACTTAACTATTTTTATGGTATGGTATAATTTTATGTAATTTCGAGAAAATTTTATTTAAGGAATATACAACAACTTTAAAAAAATTATAGATCAACAAATATGAGTATAACAAAACTTTGAGTAAGATTTGATCATGCTGAACTAAAGTAGGTAAGTTGATTACCATAAAAATAAGTAAAATGTTGAAATTTATAAATAAATCTGTGAGCAAAATACATTAAATAAGTTACTGAAATATTCGTATAAAAATGGTCATAAACTAAAAAAAGAAAATGTATGTAGAGAGTATTCTTTTAATTTGATTTATAATAGGTAAGCATGTGTAGTTATAGATAAAAGGGCATTTGAAAATGCACGTTGAAAGCAAAATACGGTTCTTACGTCTTAAATTGAATGTGTTAAATTGGTATATACACACACACAAAAAAAACTATTTTTTCTATATTAACTGATCAACTGTAAGTATAAAAAATTCACAAAAGAAACTTTCAGTTCAAAAATCACTTTGAAAAACGTGGTTCACAATTACGTGTTACATACCATCTAAGTAAATATGTGTATAAACGAAACATTTGTAGTTTTTTTAAATTCAAATGATAGTTAGTAGATGTGAATATTGAAAACATACTGAAATCGAAATCAGGTATTCAAAATGGTGAAAACTATTTAGATTAATAGGCGTAGCGAGGCGTCATAGGAAAGGTTTTCCGGATACCCATACATTTTTCACGATCAATGAAGATAGAGTTATTCTTAATGCTCAAGTCATTTTCTAGACTGGCTTTCGTTCGTAGTAAATGTTGAAGGGCATTTTCAGATTGACGTAATTTGCATTGCAGATCATTAACGGATGCTCGGATTTCATTTACTTCTGATACCAATCTAAAAATAACAAAACACACTTATAAAAAATCATAATTTATTGCCATCACTAATAACAATTTATCATTTTCAAAATTATTTTTAAGAATTAGTCTATTTTACTAAAAGAAAATTGTTACAGTTTTAGACATTTTTGTCACATAACATTTAAATGACATCAAATAATTGAAAATGTACAATGGGGAACCAGTATTGCGCTTTTAGATTTAATTAAAATGATTTCATAATCATCCGAAATAAAATAATAATAGTGATACGTTTATTCAAAAACAATAAATTCAGGTGTGAGCGATAGATTGTACTATTATGCAGAAAAGTCAATTATGGTATGAATGAATGCATTCTTCATGAAATTGTCATAAATCGTACTTTGAGTTTTTTTACCATTGATAAAGATTAATCATTTACATTTTGGACTAATTACACTATTATTTACCGTTTATGATGATTGCACTGCCGTAGATAGGGGGAGGGCCACACATTTGTTTTAACATTTAAAAAAATAATAACCAACAGTTATTCATCCACTTTTTTAAAGTTGTATTTTTGTCATTATATAGTTATTCTATTGTAATATCCGACTAACGTTCTGATTATAATATTTTTCTATCTATTTTAATTCCTTAATTGTTTCACAAAAAGTTGCCTATTGGAAGAATAAAGTCTATACTATAGTTATTTGGGTTAGCATATAGAACCAATAACTAAGATACGAATGCACAAAAATATACAGTAGTTTGTTAGAAATTTTATATCTAATGTTTTTTTTTAAATGATAAACCGCCCTTCTATTGAAATTTGAAACTTAGTTTATGCCTGATCTTCTAAATGCCCAAGAAACCTGAAAATTTGTACAATTTTGTAATTTATATCACATGATGTTCAAGCTAATCACCTCTCTTTAGGACTGAAAACGTTCAACTTGATTTTATTGAGAAAATATTGTAGTCCAGGGCAGTAAAGAACTTTCAATAACTATTTTGGGGAGTGAAGTCCGCAAAAGCGTCGAGAGAGCATTTTTTCACTAAAATCAAGTTGGATGTTTTCAGTCCTAAAGTAAGATGATTAGCTTGAACGTCATGTGATATAAATTACAAAAGTGTACACATTTACAAGCCTCTTAGGCATTTAGTACCTAGTAGAACAGACATAAACTAAAGTTCCAAATTTCAATGGAATTAGTTAAGTAACTTTGAAGAATGAACAATGAAATCATTTTCTAATGGTTGTATTATTAAATGTTATTGGACACAACTTTGTAGGGATTATATTTTTTGTTAATCAATTTTATTTTGAATTGCATGTTAAATTTCTAAATTAACAATTAGAAAACAAAAATGATAAACCATAATACTCTATACAGAAATATTCAATTGTGTTCTAAATTTGTTAAAAAGCTAATAAATTGGTTCTAGAACTATCAACAGAGAAAAACGGTTCACCTTCATTTAATAAATGTGTTAATCGCAAATAGGTGGATTATATTATCTGATAAAGTGTGATTTCCTGTAAATATTCACAGACACAATTATCATTGAATTGGTCTAATGTCCATCTTATTTAGTAAATCATGCCTTTATATGATGAGAAAATATAAAGATTAAAGAAGGCAACTAATTAAAGCTCTATATGAGAAATGGTTAAAATTGAAAGATAATCACAACAACAAAACATACATAATATTTGCCATGTACATTCATATCATGAGTTGAAATATTACATTCGAAATTCTAATATTATGTATGGGTATACAGCCAAACTAGTCCTTCTAGGGATTATGAATAGCTTATACATAGATATTATTAAATCAATTATTTGCACAACAAGTCCAATGCGTTGTTATGGGAATGGACGTGCTGTCTATATCAGATATAGTTGGAAAATTTAACGCTGTAGAATTTATATATTGTATGTACTTATTTCATAATACATCTCCATATAAATGAAAGCGGAAGTAAGCCTCAAAACGAGATCTGAATATTGTTTGTCCAATATTTGTTAAAATAAGGAGACGGCGTCTGAGTTTGTCAAATCTAAAATTTCAAGCACCCACCATTTTTTACACTAAACCTTTAAAATTCTCCTCACACTTTGTTTGTTAAGAAAATACCGTTGGCAAGTATTGTGTTTAGTTAAGGTAATTGGATACTCAAATTGTATTAGTTTACCGTTTTGTTAGACTTATAATAAGAGGAAGCATCTGCTGTTTGTGCCTACAGCAAAGTACTTTCTAAACAGATTTGGTGTAATAATTTTAGAGAGTTATCTTCTAAATTATTATGCTTCAACGATATCTGAATGTGAATAGTATTTTCCAGTTAAATGTTAAAATGTTGTTTATTGATAATACATACATAGAATAGTTTTAGTATGAATTAACGTGTTTTTAATCTGAAAAAGACATCAATCTTCAATTTCTATATATTAAAAATTTGTTAAATTTCTCCGAAGAAAATAATAATACCCAATATATTTAATGACTTATAGGAAAAAAACATTAGCAAATATCAAACTGCTAAACATATATTTTGTCTATTAAAGTGAATGAATGGGTTACCGATGATAAGCCGGATCTCTGCAGGTCTCCATATTAGGTCGTCGCACACGAGTGTCTAACCGGGTCTGAGCAACCATCATTGGAGCCTCTTTGTCCTGGATATTTTTCTTCAAATATTCAATATTCTTTTCCATATCGAATATCTCTTGAAGAACCTAATAAAGATATACAATATAAGGAGACAATTAAAAAATGTTTTTTTTCTGAATAATTTTCTATTTTTATCGAATTTTGTGTGGTATCAGACGTTGAAATAGTTCATATTGAACTTTTAGTCTGTCTAATTCAGAAAAAAACATTTTTTAATAGTCTCCTTATCCAAGTTTTGTGTTTGATGTGTCTAGCACTTATCTTAAATTGCATATTGCTGGTGATGGTTCGGCTATTACATCCCTGTAAAAATATAGGCTGGCCCTAGTCAGCAATGACCAAAACAAAATATATGAATGTCAAAGTTCAATAAAAACAATTTTTCTAACGAATTTAATAATTTCGTAATTCTGTTAATAAAAAATACAAATTTTAGTGATCTGAATTGAGCTTGTTTTATTGGAGACAAGTTAAAATATTGTTGTCCTAAAACACAAATAATTTGGTGCTCAAGAAAACGTATGTTGTGTAAAGAAATAGGGTAGCTTTCAATCTACATTTTCTTGAGCAGCAACATATTTGTTGAAGTATAAAACAGGGTTAATCCAAATCACCAAAAAAGTTTTCTTCTTCATTGACCTCCATTATTCATTGTTTCTACTCGTAATATTATAAAGAGTTAATTTGATAAGTTACCTTGTTTAGATGTGTCTGTGTTTTATTTCGTGCATCAGTAGATTCTTGTAGACGTTGTGTAAAGTTGGAATTGACGCTGTTAAACTCCTTCCACATGTCGTTAGCACATTGGTTCAAGGTGTTCTCAATGAGCTCTCGTACACGTTGACTGGCATCACGTTCAGCTTGAGAACGTTGCAAGTTGTTATTCGAAAAGTTGGCCCACGATTCGGGAATTGAAATACTAAAAGTATTATAGGGAAAGGCAAGGGACTGTGAGCTTTTTACTTTTGTTTGGCGCTAACTACAAGCTGGTTTTTATAGGTCAATTTTTTATGTCTCTGAAACTACAAAACCAATTGTTTTGACATTTTGAACATTGATTTAAACTTGTAAAAATGTTACGTGTCCTTTAGTTTAGATTGGATCAAAGGACCGAAAACATGACATTGAAATTTTAAAAATAAGTTTCTTTTATAAGTTCATATTACCAATCCAAATTTCAAAGTAATTGGTTTAACAGTTTCAGAGATATAAAAAACAGCTTAAAATGTGTGGCACACAAAACCTTCAATTGACAGTCCCTGGGTAAAATAGCCAAAGTGATAAAATTACACAATTAGCGCTAAACTATATTTCCATAATAAAACCACAAACCCAAAATAACGAATACAAATAGTATGGATAGCAAAAGAATCAAGTTTCAAATTAACTTTCAAAAATCTATTGGTCAAACAGACAAGGTGAAAGGTAAACTGTATAAGACTGCGAGACCATCAAAGATGCATGGGATGGAGACTTTGACTACTACAACAGAGCAGGAGGATATTATGGGTAGAAGAGTCAGAAAGATGAAGGTGGGGACAACCCAAAACATAAATGGGAAGACTGCATTCGTGAAGATATGGAGCAGATGGGAGTCCGAGAGGAGGACGCATTAGATCGTAAAAAGTGGAGGAAAACGATCCGCACCGGCGACCCCACTTAAATATGGGAAAAGTCAGAAGAAGAAGAAAAAGAAAATTGGTCAACATAAGGAAACAAGGTTTGACTTACAAATGGTTTCTAGCCCAAATGGTATATTATTACCAAACTCCTTCATTTATATTAAAAATTGCGAAATGTACAAGTAATCGCAATTTGCATGCTGATTTTTCATAATTAAATCTAGCTAAACAATGATTTAGAGTGAAATCCTGGGACCTCAATGGTGCTATGTTGGACAGTTATAATTAGTCAAACGTTTGCAACACATAATAGATTGTTCTGAAAATCCCCGATTCAGTTCTGAAAATCAGCAGGTAAGTCAAGATCACCCTATATAAGTACCAGTTATCAACATTTTCAATTCCATTATGAAAAGCAATTCCCGAAGATCCATTCTGCAATTTATGAGAAGCATTATCAAGCTGTTGGGCAATGAACTTATCCATAGAATCCTTTTCTAATTCGTGTTGCGCAGCACGGTTTAAGCTAAAACATACAAAACAGAGCATTTATTATCAGATGTGAAAATATTGCATTATTTTCAACATGTTGTTATTGTCACAGCAGGATAATTTGAAACAATGCATTTCAATAATAAAACGGCTCAGAACGTGCGCCTAGGAAATGTTGTTTTATTTTATTAGAAATCAATATAGACCTATTTAATAATTTAATTTAAATAATATACAATGTATATTAACAAAAGTCTCCATTTAATGGACTAAGGCGACAATCTTTACAATCATCAACAAAACCCTTTATGTCGTTATACATATAATGGACGATGAGAAACGTAATGTAGATTTGAAAAGTCTACGCCTAACATCGTAACAATAGTTGATTCTAAAACTTACCAAGATGAATTGGTCCTGAAATATTTAAAACCTCACTTAATGAAGCAACCTCATTTGGATATATTAGTTGGTAGGCATTGTATCATACGTAATTAGATTTGCAATGTTCATCTATTAGACTTCTTCCTAATATTTTGTTGTTCAGAGAATAATAAAAGAGTTTTTTTTAGATAAGCATCAGTAACATCTCGCAGAAGTACAAGAAATTTTATGCATAGCAAAGGGCATTAATAAAATATGAGTTCAGTTGTCATTGGTTTCCTAACGCTGTTTTCTGTATATTAAACTATTAAAAATAAAATGAGCTGCATATAGAATAAAAACAGATAAGAACAAGAATTTCAAAATTTAACACCCAAAGAGTAAACAATATTTATGTTCTAGTAAATCAATCAATTTATGTATATTTCAAATTAATAAACTAAACTTTGTAGGGATACACTCGTCCAATTACCTACTTCTTCAAATAAAATACTTAAATCAAATGATATACATAAGTATTTTATATTTTATCATTAAACTCTATTTAAATAAATAAATGTTAGTCTTCACCTCAACTGTGTATTTGCCTGATCAACAACCTGACGCATTTTGTCTTGACATTTCTTAATAGTCTCAACTTCCTAAAATTAAAAACGAAAAAATTTTTGAGAATTAAGTATCGACATAAAAGATACCAAAATACCTACAAAAAATGTAAGTAAAAATCTAAACGTAAATAATAGCGCATTTGTTTTTTATTGACGTTTATAACTTTACCTATCTAAAGTAAAATCAGGTAATCACCGCATTCCATAGTTTGTTGTAGTTACAAACATTATACAATTAACTTCATAATGAAATCTGTTTTTTTAAATATTCATAATATGCTACACACTTTACATGCGATTGCTCTGTAGGTCTTTAGGGACCATCACATTCATGAAGTATGCAGACAATATTTCCAGTGAAATTAGTTAAGTATGTACAACAAAGCTGTGTGTATATTGTCAGTATCTCTATTTCATCAGTTGTTGTCTTCTGTGTCGAGAGTTAGTGGGAAAATATGAAAGTTTTATTTTACTGAATGCAAAAGATTTTAGATGCAAGAAAGGTCCTCCGGTATTGAAGTATTAATAGAAAAACGCTCTGTCCATTGTTTGAGTTTAATTTTGGCTTTAAAACTTTTAAAGATTTTTATAGGGAAGATAAGAAGTTTTAAGTATATTGCTATATGGATATCAGTGCACTATATTTTTTTATCAAAGTGGATAATTTGAAGCACAAAGTCCGAAGTATAAAAACATCCCTTAATTTTTTTTAAAGTTTTAAATCTGAAAGTCTTTGAATCGTTTTTTCGGATATTTCAGAAGCCATATTTAAAGTTTTACAAATCTTTTGGTTGGATTACATTCATTACCATGATGTTAGTACTCTCGAAGGCTTGACAGATATTATTTTTTTATTTCTTATTTGGAATGTTTTCTCCAGTAAAGATTTTATGCTACATATAGATTTGTAAACAGTTTAAGATTTGTATATTATTTTCATAAAAATTCAATCAGGTCGATATTGTACGTATTTTTCTTGCTGGTGCAAAACAACATACCATTTCACAGTCCATTAATCATATGAAAATAGTTTATAATTGAGTGTGGATTACATCAAGTATATTATGTCTAGCTACATCATATAACGCAAAATGAGCGAATATATCGATAGGTTGTCGTCATAACAACAAACGCAGTTTCAAAATTAATTATCATCCATATGACTCTCCAAGGACGATAGAGGCGTCATAATTTGATCAAGAATTGCGAGTTATTAGCTGGTGTATTAAAGAAAACAATCAATCAAAGATGCATTTGACATCCAACGGATTGTGTTTCTTTAAGGTACTGACCACTACTGATTGATTCATTAATTGTAAATACTAATGTTGCTTACTTTAGAACAAAACAAAATATCAATTTAGCTCATCTGCTTTTATGATAGTCTAATTTGTCTGTCAAATTTAAACAATATTTTGATGTAAATATAAAGAGTCTAGAAAACATCTAGTAAAAGTATCTATTGATTTAAACATCAATATTAGTGAATGATTCGTATTCCTTACAATGGAATTTGTTCTAATATAAATCTTATACACAAACCCTAATAATTATTTAGGGAGGTACCTAGTTATTACATTTTCATTTATTTACAGTAATGTCAGAAAAATCGTCCAAGTTTACATTTTCCTGGTTTGGGTCAATTTTTAAGGTATGCATGGTACAGGCATTTAGTGAAACTAGGCAGCATTACAAATGATGCCTGAAATCTGTCAATTTGTGAAATAGCACTAGGTTCAGTTTTTGTTTGTAGTAGATCTATATACATACAGGGGGGGCCAGAAGTAACCGTCGAACTTTAAAAACTCAAAAGTTAACTTTTCCATTACTATAAAAACATTTTATTTTAACTTATCTAGTACAGAAAACATAAAACAAACATGAAACAAACA
>JAUYWI010125061.1:0-10133 GCA_034780595.1 Parotoplana pacifica | reverse complement strand
TAAGGCTATAGCTGCTATAGAATGGGAGCTACAGACTTTTGATTTCAGAATTTCTTTGTATTTTTTGTACTTTAATTAGATCTCCTAAAAAGCTGCTTTTTTCATATATGATAGTTATACATAATAGCGACGATATGTGTAAACAGTACACAAATGTAGATAGTTCATTAAAAGTCTCAATATTTGTTTGAATAACCATGATTTTTCAATATTGCAGCAATCCTATTAGGAATGCTGTTGCCAAGGTTTTCTCAGATTTTCTGTATCACTTCAAGGCACCAGATACATTTGATTTTTTTTTTGTTGCTTGTTCTAGTGATGTTGGAGACTTCCCTTCTAATTTCTTTTTAATGATCTCCCAAAGATTTTCAATGGGATTCAGGTCAGGGCTATTTCAATGTTGTTGTTACTGAACCACTTCTTGGACTTTTTGATACATGGCACAGGGCACTATGTTGCTCCAGCAAGATTGTGCCATGTGCAGCTGTGTAGGTTCAGCCATTGAATCACCTTTTCATCCAATATCTCTGGTTCTTAGTGAGAAAGGTGAATGCACCTCTTCCATGGTGGCTAAAGCAACCCCAGACCATCACAGAAGGTGTATATTTTGCAGTCTTTTATTGTGTACCTTAAGTCATTTGAATTGCTGTTTGTTGGTTTTCTCACATACCCATGAGTGTTCTCATAGAGTTCAAATGAGCTTTCATCACTGAATAGTACATTCTTCCAGTTTTCAGGAGTCCACTATCTGTACTTTCTGCATAAATTGATTCTGTTATTTCTCATTTGGACAGTAAGCAAAGGCTTCTTTGATGGTTTATGTGCTGGACAAGAAAAGGAAGATAAGTAGTAAACAATGGTTGATGATACTAATGGAAAGGTCACTTTCATCTAAATATTCTAGCTCTGCTTTGGTTTCATTAGCAGTAATAAATGGTGATTTAACTGCATAGTGGTGAATAGCAGTATCCATGCTTGCAGTTGTGACTTTGGGACACCTTGTTCTCTTCTTAGGGGTAGATGCACCAGTTTGATGATATGAGTAATTGTAGAATGAGAAGTGCCTATTATTATTTCAACTTCTCTGTGTCTTGGCAGTATGTGTTACCAGAGTAATGATCTTCTCTTATTGAGCAATGGATAATTCACATTGTTTAGGCATGCTGAAAACTGACTGCTAGAGGGTTACAAAAAGCTGTTTTATACTACTATACTTTCATCACTGATTGATTGATAATAAATCAACAACAGTATGTAACAATCAATACACTGCAGAGAAGAAAAGCACTAACAGACACTACATACCAGCTAGACTACATACATACTTACAATATATTGTGACTCACTCTGCTTGCAATTTTTATCTGGCATTATAAATCATTAAACATTATACTCAATTACAGAGAGCCAATATATATCATCTTACAATAGTGACTTTAAAAAAATGTTTGACTACTTGGTGCAATACTTTTGAATGGCATTATTGTTCAATAATGAATAATCATCATCATGTTGATTGTTTTAGTTGATAAATATAATAATTGTTCTTAATAAAACAAAACTTTATGTACAATGTATTAATGAGTTCAATCAGATATTCAGTCATATCTTAACATACTTGTTTTCATTTAATAATTTCCAAAGAAAAGCAAACACCTTTTTGTTGGGGAGGTATGTTCTGTTAACACTTATTTTATAGTAATCAGTGTAGTTTATTTCTAAATAGATCCAATATTCTTTTTCTAATGTGTGTGTAATTTTTATTCAAGTTTGATTCAACATTTACTTTCAGGTTCTGCAAGTTGATGACTCTAATGTCCAAGTATCCTTCATGACTTTTTCGGAATCTGCTTATTCGGCCTGATCAGAAAGATGTATCATGGGAACCCTTGACATCAATTCAGGAAATTCTAGGGAAGCCTAAATTGCACCCTAAAAGCACAAAAAAGACAATTTCATATTACAACCCCTTTCAAAGGGGTTGTATTTCGACTACATATTTGAACTAATGTATGGCATCACTTAGTTTTTATACTTTTAATGTGAAGAGTCAATTACTGTAAAAAATTTAACTGTAAGATATACATTTTTTATAAATTTTATTACTCAATTTTTTATTATTACATTATTTATTAAATAACATATTGTTTATCTAAATCATATGAGTTGGTACTGAATCCCAGGTAATTAAAATAATTTTGGAATATATAAAAATGCTCATATTTTTACTAGTTATCATTTTTACATGCTATTGAATAAATGAAAGGTTTTTTTTCCTAATAACATATATGTGTATAACACGTATATGATTATTATTTGCTGTCATTATTAGATTAGTACAAGGTATCAGAAAAGTTTACTAACCATTTTAATTAAGTCCAAAGTTTGACAATTCATCCGTTTTATATATTTTTTCTCTTAAACAATAAATAAAAATGTTTTGCATTTTAATACTTTTTTGTAGTAGAGATTCTAGTTCTAAAAAATATATACAGTCTACTTTCGATAATCCAACTAGAATTAGAAGGGAAAACTGTTACCTATACAATTACACTATAACATTTCTTGTTAATCTGCCCTTCATATTCCAACTCCTACTATACTGCCGTGCTACGATAAAAGACAGTATCTACAAAATGGTCATTTTTCAGAAATGACGATTTAGTGATATTGTCTTGTACATTCTTATATTTTAAACTAACTATTAAGGTAAACTATTTTTGTTACACTATAATCATATAAAATTATAAATAATAGGTTTGGTGTCAAAAATATGTTTATAGGATATTTGTATGCAGATACTGTCTTTTATCGTAGCATTTCTACATTAAAAAAGACAACTGTTTTTTGTCAAAGTTTTGGTAGCTATAATTGGTTGATTATTTGTACCCGTAAATATCAATAATTAATGATTAGAAAGCATATTTCACGGTTGTATCTTTATTCAATTTAATCGTGGCAATTTATAATTATGTTTGGTAAAATAGTATTACATATCGCCAATCAAATATTAAAATATAGTAATAAAATATAATATTTGTCAAACAAATCATTTTTTTAAAGATATAAACATATCGCCAATCAAATATTAAAATATTGTTCAACAGATTGAGTTAGTTACAAAAGTATTTAGGTATTTAATAAGTAGAAATATAAAGAGATAAAACATTAGACTCTTGATACTGATAATGTTTGCCAAAATGCGTGCCTGTTGGTTGGCATTAGGGGCAAAAGCTTTTGGATGATATCAGCCTTTTTTCGCCCATCTACTGCCCTCAAATCTTTTCGACTGGTAGGTATATGAAACTTGTATTTATTTTTCAAAAATAACAATTTGGTAAATTCTCCATTGAAGGATGTGGCAAAAAAGACTTCGTTCATATTACGCCGAAATTCAACTACTTTAATTTCAGCGACATGTGTTTCCCGTTTTCCCTGTGCTGCTCCGCTTGCCCAACTCCTGCAATCATCTGACTTCATCAAAATAACACGACTGCCCGTTTTTTCGAAACATTTTTGGAAATCACAAAAATCATTCACATTTTTCAACTTTCGCATTTCTCTTTCAACAGCAGCGTGAACATTATCGGCTGACATAAAAGAATGCCCAGCCTCAAAAAATTATAGTGTCACTTTTTCAAACGCAAATAATTGACTGTTTGCTGCAGTGCACAGAGTTGTGAAAAGTGTCCAGTTTTTGTTTTGTGCACTGCAATTATCACCCGATATCGTTACTTGAGACATATCTAGTACCTCCATCAAAAATAACCAAAATGTGGAAGCTATGTCTTCATCATTTCTCCCAGTAACTCCTTCATGCCACAAGACTATAGTTTTGGGATCCACCAGACTTTTTGCCGACGACCGCGAATGTTTCATTCATTACTGTAATGCGTCGAGTGAACAAAACAGATTTAAATTGTTCCATTCTTGGAAGCATAATGATCTTTTCTAAGTCAGCTGATACCACAACCTCATTTTCTGATTTTTCTCGGTTTGCGTCCTTTTGATATTCTTGTCTGGCAATTGTTGCATTTCCAATGTCAAGGAAATAGGTACTACATACTTCGCAATTTTCATTATCACACATAACTTTGTGTTGGTGATACATTTCGCACTTTTCGCATTCCTCGTTCCCCAGTTGTGTAAATGAAATATTCATTTCATCAGTAACAATTTTCCTGTAAAGTTCGTAAGAAATGTTCACATCCGCTTTTGAGTTGAAGTTGTCATGCATGTTTTTAATACTTATATCAGAAGGCAAATATCTACGATTCAGGGCGTGCTCTCTTCTATAGTGCGGCTGTTCCGGATGGTACAGTTCGACATGCTCCTTTATTTTAGAATGGTCAAATTTGTGTGGGGCGACTTTGTTTCCTATGTTTCCTCTGTTATCTTTGAATACTGGTGAAGAATGTTGGGTACTAATTTCAACTTCTCTGAAAGTATTTGTAATGGCCGTGTCGTTGTTTTCGTGCCATCCTAGTGTGGCAAGGTACAACTTTTTACAACCTTGCTGGTAAGTGCCTGCGTGGTCTTTCAGTGTATATTTCATCAAATACTTTCTTTTTGAATCGTTTGCAGTTGACCTAAGTGTAGCTGCCTTGGAAACAGTTTGAAAAATGAAATTACGGCGATCCTTCCAGTTCAACTTCCAAAATGCTTCATCAATAGAAACACGTGACTCCTGATTTATTTTTTTCCGACAGCTTCTTATGCATAAATCATTACAGGGGAGGCGTACTACATGCTTTGCCATTTGTGTAGTTCTCTTTTTCTCTTCATTCTTCTTTTTGTCTTCTTTTGATATCTTTCGACGTTTTCGAACCGGTTGGTCGGGGATATCATTTATGAGATCAATATCTTGATCATTGTCAGAAATACGGGAAGATTCATCACTAATTTCTGAGTTATGAAAATCTGGATCTTGGTCTGAATCATGCAAAATATCTTGTTCATTTCTTGCTATCTTCCTTACTTCCGATTCAGCGGCCAAATATGATGGTCGAAATGGAGAAGATAACGCAGACAATTGTGGGGATGAGGATGTGGATAAACGACCAATATTAGAATAACTGAGTAGATCGATGGATGCAGAGCCGGTGGGCAGGTCGATAGATGCACAGCCTGCAGAGCCGGTGGGAAGGTCGATAGATGCAGAGCCTGCAGAATCGTCACTGGAATTAAATATATATGTATATGAATAATATAATTCCTTTGCTTTGATATAACATTAATTTAACTTCATTCAGAATATTACATATTAGAAATAATTAGTTTTGAAACAAAGAAAAAACTTCCAATTAATTTATTAGGTAATTGGAAGTTTTTTCTTCGTTTCAAAACTAATTATTTCTAATATGTTTGATAAACTTCATCAAGCCCACGCAGCTATAAAATCTAGAATATTATAATATTATTACATAATTGATACATAATTGCTAAGTGTAGGATATGGTTAATAAAACTTTAAATAAATATCATAAATAAAATCATAAACAAATTAACGTACCTTTCGTGAATTAATTTCCGCTTCAAGGCTAACTCAACGAGTTTCCTTCCACGATTATAATACATTTTTTACACTTCAATATTATTACTATACAAAAAACGACAACTTTTCACTGTAAATATTATTTATGAATATTGATTTCCACTTTAGCTTGAAAATACTAGACACACACAGAAATATGAACAATTAGACTAGCCAATAGAAATCGGATAATCTCCACTTGTCTTGAACGAACATCGCATATCTAAGTCATATAATGAAATGGCACTAAAGAGAGGGAGGCAGACAGACAGACCCAGACAGGCAAGCAGTGCAGCGCAACGCAGTAGAAGTTGTATGTATAAAAATACAATATCAGTATATTTTATTAATAATATATAACACAAATTGCTGGTGGTAATGTATACTTACACTCGATGATAAAGATAGTCGATAGAGAATTTGTGTGCACTATACGACAAAAGACAGTATACTGTCAAATAATATCCATGCATCAATACTTTTCAAAAGACTATTGCAATTGAAATTATCTATGCATGTTAATACTACGGTGAAAAGCAGTATAATTGTAGATACTGTCTTTTATCACAGCATATGCATATACTGTTTTTTATCATAGTATTTTAATAAATTATTTGCAATACTGTTTTCTAAATTGAAATATATACATGAAAGCATACAGATATAATTTTGAGTAATTTAGGATAGATACCTACCCACTTTTTAAGACTAACTGTCATATAAAATCAAAATCGAAAAAATGCAGATACTGTCTTTTATCGTAGCACGGCAGTATAGGTAACTAATAATCCGTTTATAAATCAATAAGTTAATGCCCTGCCTTCATAATGAAGAGTACTACCTCTTGGGCAAACTCCATCCTTTGAAAGGAGATATAGACAGAAATGAGGTCCATATTGGGGCCAAGGATAGTTGACCTTGGTCGCATCCAGCACACACATGGGGGCTCTGACGGAGGTGGGTGTGACCCGTGGAAAACGAGTGAACATACCCAGCACCTTCACAGACATACCGCGTCGTTTGGTAATCGTCACTTGGGTCATTTTGAACTTGGATGGACACTTGCCGGAAAACAAGAAAAAGGCCACTCGAATGTCACTTTTTGGTTTTGCAGTTGGTGCTGATATTGTCGTATGCGATGGAGCTACGTAGGGAATATAAAGAGTGACAATAAATCATGCCTACACTTCAAATGGATATGCAATACAATATGAGATATTGTTTTCCTAATTATATATCATTTTAGAAATATTTTCTCGTTATTTTATGTCCAAATACTGAAAAAAGTGATCAGATAAAATTCAACAAGGTATATGTATATTGTAACACGTCGTAATTCTATTTCAATAAATTTTATTAGTATAGTCGGTCAGAAAATGGTAGTCATTTTGCCGTAGAAGTGGTATTTCTCAGATGACTAGTCTGACACATAACCTGATAATAATAATAATAACATATGACCGAAGTTGTATTTTCTAACAAAGGTGTAACAGATGATCGGTCTAAGAAATGGCAGTCAAACATATGACAAAAGTTTTATATATATATCAAAGGTTGAAGATATGTCTGAAGTTGTATTTTATAATGAATGTCCAACAGGTGACTGACTTTGTATTTACTAACACAGATGTAAAAATGACCGGTCTAACAGATGCCTGGATCCCCGAAACTAGCAATCCGTTCTGGCATTTCTGTAGTGTATTATTATTTGTAGATATGATTTTGTAGACAAACCTGATAAATTACATGTTTGTTATTTGTTGTTATAACTTTTGCAGAAAGAAAATATTTAAATTTGCACGACATATCCCTGCGCAACTATTTCTTTGAAAATTATCCAGAACATTTATCAATAGAGTTTGGATGACATGTTAAAACAATTTTCCGAAAGATAACGTAGGCAACTAATCAAATTCATAACTGATGTTTTTGACAATTAGTTGTAAGAATTATACATACACAAGTTGCTAACTAATACTTATTTACATTTTTAAAGACATTTATTTTTGGTTGGCAGCTGAGCATTCTGTAGAATATTTAAGGTATTGTACCTACTTTAACACAATTTGTAAACCTTTCAACATTTATGATCTTTCGAATGCAAATGCATTACCTTCCACTATTAAAGGTAAACAATATTAATACGATATACCTTTTAATAACCACAACAAATCTAGGGCGACATATCTTTAAACGTTGTCCATTTGTGTTTAGATAAAGCTTGGAAGCTACGATTTGAATATTGTCAGACCACAACCAATTTTATACATACACAATATCCTTTAAGGCTGTGGAGATCAATGTGCAAAATCATTGCAGCATTGGCTTGACCAAGATAATGTACCTACCTACAGACCTGTTAAATTAGATGACACACAATAGTTATATTAAATACAGGCGTTACTGGGTAAACATGGCATTTTGGAATCGATAATTAAGGTATGAGAATTAATATAAGGCACATCTGAAAGTGTCTAAATGCTGAGGAAAAATGCAAAAGTTTATGTAAATTTAAAATCTAATTTTTTCACATTTTCTACCAAGCTAATTCTCTGCAATATATTGCTTTCGGTATCCATTTGTACAGATTCAAATTTATATTTTTAGTTTCTGAAATGTGTTGTGTTACATTTGTTCTTATCCAGAAACGTGATTGAAAGCACAATCTTTAAATCAACCAAATCAAGTTAAATCTTTCATATAATTGTCCAGTGACCCAGGTATAGGTAGGTTAACAAATGTTATATTTTCTTTTCTGAAACTAACCATTTTAAAGTTATTTTCAAAAATATGGGATTGGTATTTCAAGACACAAAAAAGCAAATAATGTTTTAAGTTATTTTTTTTGGTACATATGAAATTTTCTTCATATTCAATTTTTTAGCCAGTAATCTTCAAGCTAGTCGAATAACATATGTAGTTGCCTTTTGTTAAAGTATCCAACATTTCTGACTTACGACATTTGGGTATGTTACACTTCTTTTTACAAAGTCGTATGTGAGAGGGGCAGGACGTAAAGCAGTAAGGACCTGATGCGTCACCAGTGGGGTTCCTGCAGTAGTTTTTTTGCCATGTCAGACTAGGATAACGCCGAATAAGAATCCGCATTTCTTGAGTCACCCAAAAATGTTGATTGTAGAGTACAGTGGACCAATAAATGCACGGGTAGCTGTCAGTGGCTTGATCCTGTTTTCCAGAGTAGTTCTGTCCATCGCCAGAGTAACACCCAACATCGAAAGCTGATATAAAATAAGAAACACAGACGAGACAAAGGGACATAAAATAAAATTGCCAATTAATTGAATTTCAGAATATTGAAAATTAAAAAGGTAGTCACTTTGATCAAAGCCAAAGTGCAACTGACCTAATTCCTGAAAATTATATAAATTTAAATCAATGTTCCAGATTTCAAAACAATTGGTTTTGTAATTTCAGACACCTAAAAATTGGACTTGAAACACGGCTTTAAGTTAGCTGCAACCAAAAGTAAAGACTTATGTATTTCCATCAATAGTAAAACTAAAAAAATCTACAGCAGGAGATCCATCAGGAGGTGCTAACTCCCTTTGGTGGAGCGCCAAAATTGTTGATTATATTCCAAAATTAATATAACTACATATTATACTTATACATTTTAAAATGTATTGTTTTAATATTTTAGAAAGAAAACCATATTCAAGCGTGTAATATATAGTAAACAAATGTAATCCCCATTTTTATGAAAGAAGCTTCATTTAAACATCGTTGGGCGCCATTTTCAAGTTTCTATCAACTGTAAATAAACAAATAATTTTTATTCCCAGAGCTCAATCTCTAAACGCATCCAACAATGCCAAGAAGTATTCACATAGAAAATTCTTGGTAAAGCGAACGACATCACTAAACTCAGATACAAAGAAGCTATGTTCATAAAAAAGAAACAACCTAAAATCACAACAAGGAAGAAAGCAAGAACTTTTACATTTAATCTTCTAAATTCCACGTCGTCAGTCAAATCCAAGTCTGTCCAAAACCCAAGATTTTCTACACATCATCTTATTTAAACCGCCAAATTTCTCTTCTGTGATCACCATAAACTTGACTGTAAATCAGCGAAAATTTATGTAATCATTTAATTAGCACACGGCATTGCGCTTCTCTGCTTTTCATATTACGTGATCAGCATTCTATACTCACCTGTAAAAAAAAAAAATTAAATTAAAACAAAAGTCCAATAAACATAACAAGTTGAAAAATAAAAATAAATTAATCCAACGTTTCGATTTTAATCTTTTTCAAGGATTTAAAATGTTAACAGCAATTAAATTTTAAATTATAGACAGAAAATAAACATAGATGAACACTGAATTTAAAAGCATACATAGATTGAAACATAGATGAACACTGAATTTAAAACATGGAGTACACGAAAAATTGGGAAAGTCAAATCACATAAAACAGCAATAGAATACAGAAAATATAGCAGTTAAGAAGGCAGTTTTGAGTGACATAGGTAGTTAGAAAGAGATTTATGGCCTTTAAAAGAAATTAAAATGTTCGAAGAGAACCTATAAGATAGAATGGAACTGATGAATTTAGCTAAATTATGGTTAGAGTAACT
>JAUYWI010125050.1:0-10134 GCA_034780595.1 Parotoplana pacifica | reverse complement strand
TATATGCATACTACTTACTTATTGAGCTCATCCGTACTTTTTATCATTTTGTATAATTGTATTCTTGTGCGCTGCAGACAGTTAGCTTGACTAACTTCGGAGCGCGTTATAAATTTATAATAAAATAAATAAATAAATAAATATATTAATATAATTTGCTTAAATTATCGGGAATGACATTTTGCTTCTAAAATGTTTATTACGTTATCCAAAACGGTTTATTTGGAGAATTCTCCTTTTCGTCAGTTACTTATACTAAACATTGCATTTTGGAATTAAATTAAATAGGACTTCCCAAAGATGTGTGAAAATAAATATATAACATTACAGTTCCCATTTTAAAATTATTATAATTTAGTATTTGAAATGAAGTCTAAATTAATAATTTAAAGATGAACCTGTATTTGTTAATAAATGAACTTAAGAAATGATTAACTGTCTTTTAATTTCAAGATATTCATCTAGTGTGGTTTATATTTTCTTAAACAGGAATAGTCACTGGATTCAAAATGTTGACATAACATTCAATCCCCATTTTCTGGTACTTGGGTTATTCAAATGAATAAGGGTGGTCAATTATTATAGATGAGTAAAATGGTAAATCCTGTGGCAATATACATACATTATAATTTACAAATCATAAACCTTTAATAATAAAAAGTATAGCGACATTATACATTTTGAAAAATATGAAAAGTTCTTGAAAAAATGAATTATTAAAAGCGAAATTTCGAGGACATTATTTTTTTGTAGTTGAGCTGTTTTCTGGAGACTTGCCCATATGTTCTCTGATAGTTCCCTACGTTACCTATCGTAAAGCCTAACTTATCTTAATATTTTTTGTTTTAGTGATTGTTCTACACCTATATGACTTCAATAATTATTTATCAATAATATGTATATAAAACTAAAAATATTTGAAAAGGGTACCTCAAAATATTAAGTATGAGCTAAAATACAAAAGTTTTCCTATTTCTCGAGATAAAACAACATCAGAACCCATCCATCCAGTTCTTGGAGAAGAATGACCGATCTTTCAAGAAAAAAAGATGAGGTCGACTCACGGCGCCAGAATTAAAAGAATTAGCACAACATATAATAGAAATTATTTTTATCTATATTTTGTATAAGTAACCTTTGCTTAGGTACTCATATTTATTCCGATTCTAAACATATGTATATGTAAAACAAAACTGACTACAGTATGATGCCTACTATATATTTTAGGAAAATGAAGCATTATTTATTGAAACCAGTGCGAAAGACGGCAGCAATACTTATGAGTGTGTTATTGAGTTAGCAAGGTAAAACATTAAAACTTTATTATTCTATTTCATATCCTTCGAACTAATTTAGTACATTTGGTATAGGTAAACTTGTATAATGAACCGCCTGGCTATATGTTCAATGGTTCAAAGTATAACTTGACAATTAATTTAAAATAAAAAATTATTTCTAATTTTAATCAATTTTTAATGAAAATTGCTAAAATATTCAGAAGAATTGTTATAATTTTAAAAATATAGAGTCACATTTAAAATATCACTCGGTAGTGGTCACAGGTTTATTAGACCCTATAAAATTGAATCTTAAGTGTATCAATTAGGCTGAAATTTGGTATACTTAGAAAGATTCATTAATAAAAATTTCAATTCAATTCAATTTTGAAAAATAATTGATTATTGATCTTTTGACCAAAACAACACATATTTTTGTCTAATAATTAAAGGAAACATCCTATCTTGCCTATCTTTAAAATTAATAATTAAAAAAAAGCATTTGAAATAATATATAACGTTCTTGAAATATGGACCACCAATTTTTGAGAGAGACCACAAAAGTGTTTTTTATCCCAAAATGGTTTTTATTTAATCATTTTTGTAATTAATTTTTTTAATGATTTCTAAAACTTTTCAATTAAGAATTGCTCTTAGGTTACACCCTATAGATAAATATCATTATACATTTTCAAAAACTTGAATATATGTTAAACATAGAGATATAAATACATTTCTATGATGTTAAACTAATAAGTGTACCTATATTGTATTTAACCGTTTTATAAAAATTGATTTTTGAAAAAAAACATTTTGGTATTTTTAGGCAATTACTTTTTTAGGGGGCATCATATGACCTTGGAAGGTTTCAATCATTCATTAATTTATATTTATTAACATTAAAAACAATAAAAAAATAACTATATTTTATACAACATCAATCTAAAACAAACAAATTTATTATCTAGGAGCTGAAGCTGTTAATCTTTTATAGCAAAATAAAGAAATCAGTAAGTTTGTACAACTTGTAATTATTTTGTGTGTCAGTTTTTAGTGACTACATAAAATACATGTGTAACGTTTATCAAACAATATAGTTCAAATTAGCTCCCGCAGTGCGGAGACCGGGACATGTCACCTTGACTGGAAGTGGTTTGGCGGCTTGATCGTGCGTCTGTTTCTTGACGTTGCATTTGCTTCACTAAGCTTTGATGCCAAAGAAGAGTCGATCATAGCTCGGAAGTAAATTGACGTCCGCGATTAGAAGTGATGATTGTTGAAATGCAAAATCGAGATATCCGTCCAGAAACAAAGGCCCTCACCCAAGTTTCGGCTGTAATGTTAGGCATTGTGACAGCTTCGGGCCATTGCGTGAATCTGTCAACAATTGTCAAAAGATAGCATTAACTACTCGATTGGGGACATGAGAAACGATGATATGTTCTTGTGGTGCTTTGATATTCTTATTATCTTGGCTTTCTGCCAACTGTCAACTGGTACAAGATCTTCTCCATGAAACCAAATTTTTGTTGATTTCATTCCATATAAAACGATAATTGAGGATGCGTTGTGTAGCTTTGATTACAAGATGAGAGATTTGGTGCAACTGAACGAAGACCGTCCGTCGAAATGTCCTGGGCATCACAGGGCAAAGAAGACTAAGAATGGTGTTTTGATCAGGTAAGAGAATTTCTTCTAGTTTGTTGCTAAAGGTTCACCGTCGAAGGATTAATTGCGAGTTGCTGGATCGATCTCGACCCAATTGGAGTCCATTGTCCTTCAATGCGCTGTTCTATAGATGCTCCCACGGCCACATCTGAAGCGTCAATTGTGAGACTCGTTTCTATTAAAGAATATGGATGGGCCAGCATAGTCACCGATCTTAAATTTTTCTTACATTCTACGAATGCCCTGTCGCAAGATTTTTTCCAGCTCCAGGGGACGTCTTCTAGGACGTTGTAAAGTCACCTTGTACCATCGAGTCGTGGTCAACCCCTGGCGACATTCAAAACAGCTCTTCTACATTTGTTCTATATCGGGCCCCATTCACCATTTCCTTTATTGTCAACATGCCGTACTCCTTGATGCCATCCAGCCACTTGCGTCTTGGTCTCACTCGTCGTTTGGCACCCTACAGGTAACCAAGCATAAAGTCTTTTTCCATACCCTCAGCATGATTGACGTGACCGAAACACGAAAGGGACATTTTGACTACTCTTAATTCCAGCGTCCCTTTTTGTCCTTCTCTCAACCCTTCTCAATCTTCAGCATTCTTCCTCAGTACCAGATTTCCTATCTTGATTTAACTTTTCCACATTTTGGGTTAAAAGTCCCGGTGAGTTCTTATATCTCATTGAACAGGTCTCTGGTTTTACCCACGTTGTCGTTCTCTTCAATTCTCTTATAGGCAGCTTGTAGGCTGGTTTCTTTGTCTATTCTAGCCTGTCTCTGGAAATTTCTGTTTAGACTGGGGACTTCATCCTTATCACCTCTACTTTTTGCATTTTGCTCAGCGTCTGCTATCTTGATTGCCTCATCAGAAAGCCAATTTGTGGGGTTTTTTTCTTAGCCACTGGGGGAATATGTTTCTTTGCCGTTTCTTTAACCATGTCTCAAGTTTTGATCCATAGTTCTTCTGGATCTTCAATCCTATCTGGAATATAAGTTTGAACCGGTTTTGTAGATCAAGCTCAAACTCTGCTGATTGTACTAAGGTTAAACTTTTCTTGCGTTGCACAAGCCGAACAGCATTCGTAGGTACTCAAACAGGCCGTTTTACAGATATCTTCTTCTCTTATCGGGATCTGGTGGTACACTCGGACCAGATCGATTTTAGAAAATATAGTCGAACCTCTTAGCGTGGAACCAAAGTCTTGTAGGTAAAATATTGGGTACCGGTCTTGGATAGTCATCTCCACAATGACGCCAATCGTCGAGCCTTAGCAAACGTAGGCTGCCTTTCGTTTCTATACAGTAAAGAGTGTTATGCAGAGGCATTATGGTAATTTCTGGCAAGGTGATGGATGAATATTGCAGGAAGTTGAGACAAAGAACTTGAATTTAGCAGACTTTGCAGAGACAATAGCAAAATAATTGCAGAGACAGTAAACTGTTATAGCAAAATAACGCAAAATGACGCAACCAGACACCTTGTGCACACTACCCCGGCAGCCCTACAGGGCCAAAACAGGATAAACTAATCTAAGTTGTTTTGTATAATAATTTCTGTTTTTTACATTTAAAAAATTGAATTTAGTACACTGCTGGTGTCTAATTTCATTACAATTGATTGAAGTGTTTCCACCTTTTCACCCCCCCCCCACCCGTACCCAAGAAGCATTTAGCCACAAATATTACTAGATTCAGATTCTATTCCACAAGGTAATCTGGGTAGTTTTAAAATATGAATTTCGTCTAAAATGTTGATTAAATAGTTATACTTTGACATGTTTAATCTTATTCCATTTTTTAGACTTCTGAAGACAACCGAGGATATGGAAGTCAAGAGTGTTCACGTGAGTCTAATGCAGGGAAAAGAGAAGAAGGACAACAACTGCTGCAAATTTTGATCTGATCTGATTTGTTATTTGTGCCTATCTCCTTAAACTTTTTGAATCTGAGCTGGCATAACATTGTCTAGTGCATTCATACATCTAAATCTACATATTTATATTTTAATTTATGGAAAAACCTTCATCGTTACTGTATACAAGAACATTATTCAAACTAAATAGATCTCCTACTGTGTAATCTGGAGATGTAGAAAAGGGAAAATAATAGCACACATTAATCAGATATTAGTTGTTGCTATGTTTCTATTTTCATAATTGACTAATAACAAAATTACAAATAATTAATATTCTTATGTATGTATATCTCAGTGTTAAATTTATTATTATTATTACATATTATGTCCATATTTATTATTTATAATCACAACCATTCATTGAGCTGTTGCATATAAAATTCTATATTTGTGATTCACATACAAATTGTTGTTCTGGATTCCATTTCTAACCGTATTTTAATCAGTATTTCACCGATTGAAAACATATCATTGTATCTGTTATTATTAACTTATTTATTAGACATTAGGTGATGTAATTCCTACTTTATTTTGTAAAAGATTTACTCCTTGAATTTTATGTATATAACCAATCCATAATATATAATATGTATTTATTTAGGTTATTTGTAACCACATTAAGTACCTACCTACCTACATGTATTTCTTTTTTAGATTTTTTTACGAAATTAGAATTATTCAGTTCATCTACATAAATGACAACATTATACTGTAAAAGTCTTTCGCATAACAGACTCCTACTTTTTGTTAGTTATTTCGCTAGTCTTAAGTATTTCAGATATTTTTTTATATCTACGTAACAAAAATGGTTATTTTCTTTCCAGCATACCTTATTTTAAATTAAGTTATTATTTGATATAATGTTATTGAGGTTCATTTTTTATAAACAAATTTATTCAGTACAAACTATCTCAACCGTGTTTTATTTTAACACACATTAGGTTTCATTTGGGAACTTTTTAAACTGTCATTAAAAACCTATATATTGTACCTATTTATTGCTTTATTTTGTAGAGCTACATATTATATGCTAATGCAAAGCATAAAAATAAATAGTCTATCTTATATATCGATATTTTATTTTACTTTTCTAATTTTTGTATCAATTTGAGATTTCGATTGTTTTCATTTTATTTTCCGATTTCGTATCTTTGTTTTGTTTAACCGATAAATCACTCGATTTTCTTTTTATATATGGAGGAGTCCACACTTTTTTATTTTGGTTATTACATAATTTTATCATGTAAAAGCGTTCACAGTAAACTAAAATATGCCATTACCTTCACTTAAATGCAATATATATTGTAAGTTGTGGAATTATGAGAGAATGTAATTTTGTCATTTCATCCTGAACATTATGCTAAACATCTAATAAAATTGAAATATAAAATCATTTTATAATTTCCATTCTTATTTTTTTAATATGCCTTTTCTCTAGAAATAATTCTTAATGAAATGGCAGTGGCTATTGTTCCGTCAATAGAAATATTCAACGCAACATTAGTATTTATATTCATAATTCCGTCACGGATATCGTGGATATTGTTCCATGACGGAAAATTATCTGCAGTTATGCATTAATGATAAGTTAGTGCAATAAAAAATCTACTCACGCCAAAAAACTGATTTTAAGGATAGTGCCGTGGTTTGACGGAACAATAGCGATTATATTTATTATTCCTTCACGAAACTATAGTCACTTCGTAATAAAATACCATTAAAACAAGTAAATAAATAATCATTTGACCTGCTATACAAAGATGTAATTTAGATTAGAGATTATTTAGAAACACTTATGAGTTTAATCAGCTAATAGGTATTTAGAATAGAAAATGTTTTATATATAGTTTTGAAAAAACATCAATCATTTTACCTGTTATACGAAGATGTAATTTGCATCAGAGACTATTTAATTAGAAACACTTATGAGTTTAATCAAATGATAGAGATATTTAGAATAGAAAATGCTTTATAGTTTTGAAAAAAAACGAACAATATTTTAATCGATTACAAAACTATTTTGACCTTTAGCCTTTTTAGAAGTTATACAAAATCTTTAACTATTTTAATGACAGGTGCAGAACGAACATTACCTATTTGTATATAGATAATATAATTCTCAGACGATTACTTTACTATAAGTATGTGTTTCCAAAGAGTTAATAGATTCATTCTGTCGTCAGAGACGACAAGAGATTGATAATTTTATTTTAAACGCTCTTAAATTAAATAGAATGAATTTCTATAAGTGTATTTTGGACTTTTTCATAGTTTGTTTTTATTTAGGTATAATACTCGTATATTCAAAATAACTATGGCTATAGGTATGTCAACACACGACTGGCGGTTACCATCTTCACTTATGTAGATCCAAAAATTCTAACTAAATTAGTTAAAATTAGCTATTTCAAATGCATCTACTCAATAACTGAATGTAATGATCACTATTAATTCTAAAGTATTTTTGGTCATTGGATAACGTCATTGATTATAAACAGTTTTAGAAAAATTATTGGTACTTCTCCACATTCTTTTTCAAGTGTTGTCGTTGTAGCCCCTACTCTTTGTTGAAGAGGATAGTCCTCCCACTTCTGATGAATTTAACCATAGGTCAGAGATATTCAAGTATGTAGATTACCTATAGGCATAGATTTGTAGAACTCTTTACTGCAATTGAACACTTTTATTTGGCCATTCCTTCTCTTGTTGAAGCACTGAAGGTATTCAATGGCACACTTCTTGAAATAAACCATTTTGAAGAAAACTTCAAAAGTGGATGAGATGCGGAGTCAAAAAGGAATTCAACTGCTCATTTGAATGCAATCTGCAATTTTGGATTTCTTACTGGTGTTGTTTCACTGTATCATTTCTTCCACATTTTGCGCAGCACTACGATTGGGCTCCAGGTAAGATGTATGGATATCGTGAAGGCACACCAATGTGTTACTGTAGTGATTGAAGATTCTCAAAACTGACAAGGTCAACATTGAAGAAGTCTTTGATAACATTTTCAATAAGAATTGCCATTAAAATAGGAGTAGATCCAGGGTTACCTAGAACACACGGAAGGCAACAATATCGCGCAAACCAACCAGCCAACTCATCAGGTGAGTACTACCGTCACTCCCTCGCAATCCCTCTCCTTGATGGACTTATTTCTGAAATGGAGATGCGATTCACTCAGCCGAACTGATTCCGTCAATTGTTGCTGACTCACCTGATCCAATGGTCGAGATTCACACAATGGCCTGGATGTATGAAACTGACTTGCCCAGCCCACAGCTTGTAACATTCGAGATTAATTGTTGGAAGAGGAAGTGACGTGATATTCCAGAAGACCCAACAGTCTGGCTGCTGCTCTTGCTACTTGTGACGAGACTAGATTCCCCAACATCTTCACACTACTTAAGATAGCAGCCATCTTGCCAGTCACCAGTTGTGAGTGTGAAAGAAGTTTTTCAACAATGCGGCGTCTAACAACTGGCTTCGGGATTCTATGACAACTACAAGACTGTCATCTCTAGCACTTATGAATATTCACTACAGTCGTACGATTGACTATAAAAGAGCAGTGGACGTTTTTCTCAAACTTCATCCGCGTCGTATTGAAATGGCCAACCTGGTGTATCAGTAGACTGAGATTTAACGCTGAAAACCATAGAGTAATGAAAGGTATCCTTACTCATTTGCTGAAAACATTATAAATATACATAGGTACTGACTTTCATTATATTTATATTATAATATAATTAACTGCATGTTAGTTAACTCGTTCACTATGTAACAGGTTAAAAAACTCTAGCTATCTAATGGTTTTCTCTATTACTGTATTCACAAAAACATGGTGCCTATAATAATTTGCATAATATTATAATGTAAAAAAATTGCTGAATTCAATACAACTTATGAAAAAAGACTAGCTAACATTCAATATACATAATTATAAAGTTGTAAAATTAACTTAATTCTCATTTTGATTTTGAAAAGGGGTGGGGGGCCTCCGTAAGAAAACGACCCCCTCTGGTAAATCCTGGCGGGCCCCTGTTGTTCTTGTTCACTAATGGTAAGAGGAGGAGTGTTGAGAATTGGATTATGGATAAGATGTTAAATTGTATCTGTATCTAGGTCAAGTGATGTCTTTGGTGGAAGTAGGTGCTTATGCTTGGTTATGATACTCTGTTTAATTTTGCGTTTAGAATGTGTGTATTGAGATTATGTTTATTTGGATGGTGTTATTTGTGTAATTGGGCAAGTGTTTGTGTGTTTAAGAGTGTCATGTGGTCATGTATGGGAAGAACATTTGTCTCGTGGTGAAGGAGATCTATTTTTGTGGGTAGAGTGCATCCTGTGGCTATTCCGAGTGCAGCATTTTGTACTGTTTGTAGTTTGTTTACATGTGTTTTGGATAATGTTGGGGTCCACATGGATGAAGCATAATTGATGAGTGAGTGGTCTTATGAATTATTTGTATGTGTAAATGATTGTTTCTTTAGATTGTCTCATGTGTGCTTTAAGAATATTGTGTTGGTAGTTAGTGGTTTGGGTATGTCATTCATGTAATAGTTGAAGAGTGTGGGACACCATAGTGGATGTTGCAATGGGGTGAGATGGTATTGTTAAACTTTGCCTGTTGTTTTCTGTCTCTTCTCGAGACACAGATAACAAATATTCATCTTGAAAAAGATACAATTACCATACACAATATCTGCATTCCCCCAGAATCTTCAGGCCCAAATAACTTCACACCAAATTTAAACTTCTGCAAAATACCACAAACACAACATTAATTCTTGGAGATTTCAATGCCATGATCCTCTCTGGTATTCCTCAATTTCCAGTAACAGAGGGTTCAACTTAGCAGATCAAATTACAAATTCAAACTTCTGCTCAATCAATACAAATATCCACACAAGAATATACAAAAACCATGAACCTACTTCACCTGACATATCATTAACTACAGCAGACATTGCCCTTAGTGCTACTTGGTATACCCACACCACACTTGACTCAGATCACTTACCAATTACAATTCATATTCCACTGAAAGACACAATAAGTGCAAATAAATCAAATCCAACAAAGCATACATACATCAACTTTCACAAAGCAAACTCGCCAAGTTTCACAGCAGACTTAGAACAACTAATATCCCCACTAGCAAATACTAATCTACATCCCCATCAAAGAGAAATTATGTTTCGTCATGCAATTCAAATAGCAGCTAATCAAAATATTCCTAAAGGTAACATCAAACATTTCACTCCAACT